>JAZHYW010018741.1:0-81619 GCA_037355805.1 Ixodes ricinus
CATGTTTGAGTGTGTGGGTCCCAAAGAATACAAACATAGTCCAGGATTGGGATTCCGTAATATAAGTAGAGGGCTTCTTTCAAATGAGGCGACACTTTTCTAAAACTGCTACGCAAAAAATGAAGAATGCCGCTGGCCTTGGAACATAATAGCTTCACATGATTATTCCATCTTAAATCAGCGGTTAGGCGTACCCCGAGATAAACTGCCTCAGTGCTAAGTTGCAAAGGAAGATTGTTTAGTTTAAAAACGGCAGAGACAATTTTACGTTTTCTAGTGAATCGAACGTGGATACATTTGGATACATTAAGGAACATTTTCCACTTGTCACACCACTCTGTGATCTTATTTAAATCACCCTGTAGGGCCTGGACGTCGTTTTCATCGGTCGCTCCTCTGTATAAAACGCAATCGTCAGCATACAACCTTATATTCGATGAAGTTCCGTGCGTGATATCTTTAATGAAAATTAAAAAAGGACCCATTTCGAACGTCACGTGTTGAATATCGGAACCGCTGCACAATGGCGGAAGAAATGACACCATAGAACGTGCAACTCATTTCATAAGATAGCGAACGTCGAAGCGCAGCCAACGCTAGCAGCGGACGAGCCAATCAAACAGCGTCGAAAGTGCAAAGTTACTGCGCACATCACCTTTTTCTGTGGATGTGCTTTCGACTTCTAATTTGGCGAAACGCATAAAGTGTTCCGTGATGTTGCGGTTTTAGTCCACTATTGTGCAGGGGTTCAACAGCTGCAGGCAGAGGGTGGTCTTTCGAAACGGGTCTACTGCCGAGGACAAACGACGCAAATATCCGTCACAAACGTCTGAAAGCTCCCACACTAGCGTCGCGACGTATCTGAACGGAGCTCCTGCGACGGTGTCGAATAACCTCGACGGCCACAAAAAGACGGCACTCGTTGACACCGGAGCAGACTATTACGTTTTGAATGGGAAGCTCTCTCGCCGCCTTCGGAAAGTCATGACGCCGTGGGATATGGTCCAGACCCTAGAAGGCTATTCGCCTCCGTGAGGACTTCAACTACAAGGTACTCCCCAATTCAACCTTACCATCAGGATACCGCCAACAGCGAACCGAAGTAGTGCACGTCGTTCGTCTTAAGACGTACTATACGGTTGATGGGACTGAGAATTATTTATGGATCAGACGGCCCCGTAGTTTACTGTTGCTTGTTACTTGGTTTCGTTTTGCGTTAATTTGTTTGAAGTAGCAACAGGGCGATGCAGTTTCAAGGGGGGGGGGATAATGCTGCATGCACTACCGAGAAAGAACGCGGTACTTCTAGAAGATTCGTATTTCGGTTTACCCTGAGTGTAAAATATAAGAAAGCCAAAATTACTTTGCCTACACTGTAAAAAATCTTTCGTAGAAAAAACGAGAAAATGCTTGGCAGCTCTATTAAGAGGGGATGCCCATTAAAATAACGTGCCCCCATATCTTGAAAATATGTGAAAAAAGTCGTAAATGCGACGGTACCCATTTTTCCAAAGTATAAGGATGCCCATTAAAAGTAGGCATGCCCGTAATTTTAATGAGCAACCTTATACTTTGATAAAATGGGTACCGTTGCATTGACGTCTTTTTTCACATATTTTCACAATATGGGGGAACATTATTTTAATGGGCAACCCCTCTCATAGAGCTGCCAAGCATTTCATCATTTTTTTATGAAATATTAGTTTTTACATTGCTATAGCTGAGGCACTGAAGTAGCTCGTGTTCTGCTGTCCAACATTTTTCACTTGCATAAGTTTCTGTGCAACGATACTCTGAAATATAACTTCAGCATCCTTGATGCACCTGAAAACATGAACCATATATTATGGGGATTGCAATGCAATGAAATAGTGAATTCAGGCATTTTGGAGCAGCTCTGATTCTTTGCCTAAAATGAGAAAATATTTCGCACAGAAACTTTAAAATAAGTGAAATAGAGAGCAGCAAAACAGTAGCTAGCTAGTGTTTCTCATGGGAAGCACCTGGAGACACAGCTGTTAGCTGCTAACATCTGTTGCAAGCCAAGAATAGTAGGTAAGTGGAGAAGGAAACCACCATTGCGCCATGATTGGTTTTCTCCTCCCCACTCTCCTGCTCTCCAGCCTCCACTCTGCTAATGTTGAAAGAGTGGAGGGCTCTGTGGGAGGGCTTGCTCCCGCTGTTCATGAGTTGCAACAGACCATAGCGACCTGGAGGTTTTCGAAAGTGCAGCTCAAATTGGCCGGAACATATTCAAATGTCATATGGGCAGCAAATTCTCACAACGTAAACATCCTTGAGAAAGGGTTCAGAATTGAGACAGCAGTGAAAACGCAAAACAGTTTGGTCGGTCGTTTGTAAATTATTTTGCCTTAGCTCTCTGTAGCTGTTTCCTTCCAGCACATTGTAAACAACAAGAAACGAGTGAAATTATAGTAGCTCTTTATTATCTCTGAAATTCCTTCATGGGTGCTTTTTTCGAGGTGTAGGTCTATCTCAATGCTCCCTGCACATGCAAAAGAAAGATGTATATAGTCATAAGCTAAGCACAAGGCTGTCAAAACGATACAAAGCAAGGTAGGCCTGGCATATACGCAATACAAAAATCAGCAGAACCCATCCTTTGGGAATGATTATCTACGTTAATGCGAATAGCATCAAACGGTGCGGAGTTATGCGCGTTCGTCAGGTGGCCGGCACACTCTAGATACGCCAGCCCACTCTTGAGGCGATTCTAAATTTGTTGACACTTTCACAGCCCTGCGCACGATCTCCGCAGCCCAGCACGTGCGTTTGTGTCACTTAGGAAGGCGAGCACAGCACGCGCCATACGCACAAACACTCAAAATGGTACCGACCAGACTTTCTGGCGTCTCAGCTAGTCTCAACCAACGGTACTCTAAACGGTTGTTTATATCTTTACCATAGGACGCGCTTTACAGCGCTGTCACAGCTACCGGTGCGCGCGCGTTCCATGCACGAGCACGGCCGCTAGCTCACCCTCTCCCGCGCTCGGGAGAGGGTGATGTAGCGGCCGTGCTCAGCCTCACGAGAGCGGAATGAGCCCTCGTGCATGGAACGCGCGCGCACCGGTAGCTGTGACAGCGCTGTAAAGCGCGTCCTATGGCAAAGATATAAACAACCGTTTAGAATGCGTTGAATGACTGCCTTCATAGCTCTGTGGTTAGCGCGTCTGCCTGCTGATCAAAGGGTCAACGGTTCGAATCCCAGCCGGCGCCGGTCTTTTTTATTTATTTATCGACCCGCGGCGTAAGAGGTTAGATAGCCAGATAGATACATAGATAGACGAAAAGTGCGTGAAGTATCCAAAGAATGCTATTCGCATTAATAATCTTGCTCGGTCTGCAAAGAAAGACCAGCTCACCTAGATGAAAGCAACTGGTCTGGACCATGAGGGAAGGGCAGCACATTTCGGCGCTAGTGCTTTCCTCTGAGGAGACCTGCCCTTATCACAGAAAATGCGGTTTTAGTTGAAAACCAATTGACATTGCAGGAGAGAGGCATGAAATATCTGATACAGCAAGTAATGTCCGTGACAAATAAGACACAGACCACTTTTAAAGGGACCATAGCTCAACTCCAGTCAAACACCGTGCCTTGGGCCTCGGGCGATTAACAAAACGAAAAACTTGTGTACGCTGCATCTTGCGCTTTACGTGCAGGAAACCTGTAATCGCCAGGAAAAATGGAGATTTAGTTGAAAACCAATTTACATTTCAGAAGAGAGGAAAGACCTAATAAAGCGAATAATGTCTGTGACGAGTAAGGCTGGTAGGAGACCATAGCTCACTTACAATGAAACAATGTGCCTGGGCCGGTTAAAAAAAGAACAGCATGTCCGGACCCCAGTTTACGCTTTCGTCTGAGGAAACCTCCGCTTATCAGGGAAAATGCAGTTTTAGTTGAAAACTAATTGATATTGCAGAAGAGGAGCAAGACAAAACCTGATGCGGCAAATCATGTCCGTGACACATAAAACACGAACCACTTGCAGCGGGACCATAGCTCACCTTCAGTAAAACACCGTGCCTTGGACGATTAACAAAACAAAAAAACTTGTCCACCCTCAGCACAGTCGCCAGTTGTAAATTGAGCTGCGCATGTGCGCATCTGTTATACAGTCACTGCACAGTGAATAGTATGAATATCATTCTATTTCCACCTATTGATGTGTTTGGAAACTAGACACTACTTATATCAGATATTTCATATAAGTTTGTTACTAGTGACTTTCCCTCTTAAATAAGGAGCATGCAGGGTTCACCAAGAGACTAGCTCACCTTGTTCAAAGAAGACCACTTTGGAAGGAAATGCAAACTGCCCCTTGTTCAACGTCAGCTTTCTGTTGTAGGTACCTGCGCATATCAGAAGCCCGATCTTAGTCTGATTTCACCCTTGCGGTGGCTACGATTAAACTGGTCTTAGTCTAACACATATGCTTTGGCCGGACAAGCACACAAAGGCCTGATACAAGACCACTCTGAAAAGAGGAAATAGAGAGTCTTTGAGGAATGAAACACACAACCCAGATTGGCATCAATCACTCACCTTAATACACTCGCCATGAGTGGCTAGAGCAAACGTCTGCCCTTGACTGGTTGGTGCTTGCTGCCAAGACCTGCGTGTATCAGAAAGGACAGTCTTATACCAAATTCACACGGCAGCGTAAAGGTACCTTTAGTTAGGTCCCTTAGCTGAAGGTACCTGCATTCCTGATAAACCGCGAAAGGAGCATGTGATAAACAATTGTTCCTCGAAATCGGTTTGATGTACAGTTTTTGATTATCGTCTGTGAAATATCGCATTTAAAACCTAATATTATTTGTGTTTGCTTTTGCGCGCACTTTGTTCTTTTTTTCTAAGTCTAAGGGCGCACCTAAATTAGTAAACAAAAAGTTAGGGCGCAAACAAGCTGGTGAAGGTTTAACATTTTAGACAAAACCCCGAGACTCGGGGGGGGGGGGGGGAAGGACAACACAACACAGTCTCGATTGAGACTTTGTGTTGTGTAGTCCTTCCCCTGCCCTTCCCTGCCCCCCCCCCCCTCAGGCTCGGGGTTTTGTCTAAAACCTAAATTAGTCTTGCTTTCAAACGTCCCATCCGTCTGGCCACACTGGCCCTAAATCATCTGCGTTTACAAGTTTCAATTGCGAGGTGGGCGACCTTTTTCTGTTTAGCAGCTCCATTTTTCTGCAAAGTTCTCACCTGCTAGTTGGAGTATGCGTTCCTCGTTACTGCATTATTCCATCACATATGTGTTCACAATCATTTCATAATTTACTACTTATATATATTCAATTTGTTATAATGCATTAAACAAGATATATTTCTATATCTGTGATTTTTATAATGGAGTTTGTAGGTCCGAGTCTACTCCCTGTAGCTGTAAAGGGAGCTTGGCGAGCTCTCTTTAACACAAAACCTCCCTTAGCGAAAGGGACCTTTATGCGCCGTGTAATTACGATCTCCTGCTCCTTTACTACAGGTACCTGTGCCAAATATACCTTTACGCTGCCGTGTGAATTGGGTATTAGTTGAACTCGGGTGTTTTTGCATAAGAGGGGGAACAAAATACTAATGCAAGACCATTACACATAGGAAATGGCATCCAAGAAGAATATAACACAAAACTCGCATAGGCGTGCACTAGCCTGCATTGAAAATACTTGCTCTTGGTGGCCGAGAACAAACTCGTGTTCCTGATTGGCAGCCACTTGCTGCCAAGAAAACCTGCACATACCCGAAAGAGCCTAGTCTTAGTCTAATACAGATGCTTTGGCCGGACTGAGACACAAAAGCCTGACACAAGACCACTATAAGGACAGGAAATAAAGTGTCTGTGAGGAATAAAACACATAACCCAGATAGGCATTAATCACTCACCTTGAAAACACTTGCCATGAGTGGCAAAGAGCAAACTTCTGGCCTTGATTGGCTCGTGCTTGCCACCAAGACCTGCATGTATCAGAAAGAACCCGGTCTTAGTCGAACTCGGTTTTTTTTTTTTGCAGGAGAGACAACAAGACTAATGCAAGACCACTACAGATAGGAAATGGCATCCAGAAAGAATGGAACACATAACTCATATTGGCGGGCAATAGCTCACCTTGAAAATAATTACTTCTAGTGGCCGAGAACAAACTCGTGTTCCTGATTGGCAGCCACTTGCTCCCAAGAATACCTGCACATATCCGAAAGAACCCAGTTTTTGTCTAATATAAATCAGGGTGTCTAGCAAACATTTTTTTTAATTCCCTGACTTTTTTAGGTTTTCCCTGACAATTTCAGTTGAAATTCTCTGACCACTGCAGAGGCGGGTAAAGATACAAGACCATTACATCAGAAGGCATTGAGCATGAAGAGGATCATTTAGTACGGGCTTAGTGCAACTTGCACATTCCAAAATATTTGGGATCGTCCAGTCCGGATTAAACGAGTACTTTCTTGCCCCCAACATTGTCAGTGGGGAGGCCACTCCAGGAAACATGCTGAAAACATGACGCTCAACCACACACGTCAATGACCGAATGACAGCATGGCCGCCAGTTGCACACTTTCGGATACTTCGGCTTAAGGCTTGGATTGGATTGGGGTCTGCGGCATTCCCATTGTTACTAAATATAGTAGCTTTAACTGGATCTAGCCGAGTGTCGCACTCCCAATCCAATCCATTCCAATGTAATGTAATGTTTGGACTGGATTTGTCGGCTGTTCCCTTTGCATCGGGTAGCACACTCTACATCGGGTGGGCAGTGAGCAGAGCTCGAGCTCTGCTCTAAGCAGAATGTCTTGCCTACTTTTCTGCCTCCACGTCCTCAAGCCTTTGCTCAGGGCAGTCAATGGCGTTTCCGGTTCATTCTCCCTGACTGGGCTCACCTTTTGACAATATCCCTGACAATTTCCTGATTTTTCCCGAAAATTCAAATTTCCATGAAAATTCCCGATTTTTCCGGTCGCTTGACACCCTGCAAATGCTTTGGCCAGACAGACACGTAAAAGCCTGACACAAGACCACTATAAAGACAGCAAATAGAATGTCTGTGAGAAGTGAAACACACAACCCAGATAGGCATCAATCAATCACCTTGAAAACACTTGCCATGAGTGGCAAAGAGCAAACTTCTGGCCTTGACTGGCTGGGGCTTGCCACCGAGACATGCATGTATCAGAAAGAACCCGGTGTTAGTCGAACTCGGATGTTTTTTTGCAGAAGAGAGACAACAAGACTAATGCAAGAGGAATGGAACATAGAACTCATATAGATGGAAAATAGCTCACCTTGAAAATACTTGCTCTTGGTGGCCGAGAACAAACTCGTGTTCCTGATTGGCAGCCATTTGCTGCGAAGAATACCTGCACATATCCGAAAGAACCCAGTATTAGTCTAACACAGATACTTTGGTCAAACAGGGACACAAATGCCTGATACAAGACCACAAAAAGCAGGAAATAGTGTATGTGAGAGATTAAAACAGAGCCAAGTGAAGAGGCTCTCTCTCTGTTTCACGCGAGTCAAAGAGTGTGGCTCATCATGCTAAAGCAATGGATGGATGCTAAAACAATGGAGAGAGAGAGAGAGATGCAGGGTGACGGTGACGGTAGACCTGCCTCAGGTCGAAACGTCGAATAAAATCCTCCTGGTTTGTTTTCTACCGTCACCCTGCATCTCTGTCTTCTACGCCTTCGGCCTCCAAGCCAACATCCCTCTCTATATATACATACTGTAAACGACCTAATTTTCGCGGGCTCAAATTTTCGCGAATCGGGCCAAAGATGGAAATTTGAAATTATTCGCGGGTTCTAATTTTCGCAAATCGAGTGTAGCTTCCGTAGCGTTCACATGTGGCCAAAATTGTTTGCGGGACGTATTTTTCGCAAATTGTAGGCGATTCGCGAAATTCGCGAAAAATTAGGTCCTCGCGAAAATTTAGTCGTTTACAATATATATTGCCTTATTTAGCAGAGTTTACTGTCAAGGACACTTGCACACCAGAAAAAGTCAGACTTAGTCACAGTTAGTTTTCTTTTGATGAGCGACAACGGTATCCTGCACAGGTAACGAAACAAAATATAAGACTAGCAAGCCAGGCTTGTTCACCTTGATGCAAGCCCAGTGCCTCGGCCGACAAATGAGGTTCTATTCTTGGTCTCTTGTCAGATTTGGTGGAAATAGTCAAGTAAATGAAAACAAAGCAATCCCTCTTGCAGCCGGCAGCTGAGAAAGAGATTCATATGCCTCGATCAATAACCTGGAAATAAGATCGGGGTGCTGGTTGAGTGGTTTAAGGTGTCAAATTTCGAACTTACAGACTGTTTTGTTCTAGTTTGAGTCCTCCTGATGTATGTTTTGGCCCCTTTTTAATATATTTAACTTGTATTTCTATTTTTGAGGCACAAGCACATAATGTATACGCTAATTCACCTTTAGAAGCGTTTTGTAGCTTCCTAGCACTCGGAATAGGTCCACGGTGAGAGCGGTTTTAAATTATTTTTTCTTGCTGTCGCTGCTGCTTGCTTCCCATTCCTTAAAATGCTGATAACTCAACACAAAAGTTACAAAGAAATGTGTTTCAAATGTAACGAAGATCAGCATTTCCAAGTTTTACCCCTGCTTCATGCCCCGACCATGCCACCATACCGTAGCCGAGTGCAGTGACGAATGGTCCCAGGTGCTGCGACCCGACCGGATATGGCCTTACGGTGTGGCATGACTAATGCAGCACACATGCTTCGTGATGGAGTCAGCGAGCGAGGTGCTACCCGCTAGAGTTGTGCAAGCCAGAGGTTTACAACTTGCAAAGGGCGTGAAGATGCCCCTCCCTTTGCAGAGCTTACAATAGCTCACCGAGAAGCTGTTGCACTAGGGAGCCACAGAGTGTGAATAAAAGCGCTTCTAATAGTGAATTAGTGTGTAAATTACGTGTCTACATGTTAAAATTTAAAAAAGTTGTCTATGTAATAAATATGGCACAAAAAAAAACGTTTTTAGGTAGGCTTTACCCCAGAGCTCCACGGTCCTTGAATTCAGTTCCCTAAGGCCCGCTTCAGACGGGGCAACTTTCGCTTCAGACGGGGCAACTTTCTCAGCAATTTTGAGGCTGCTGGCGTGTTGTTCCCAAGCTTTCCTTAGTTTGACACGAATTGCTGAAATCGGGTCCAGCTCAAAACAAGTGAGCAACTCGGAGCAATTCGAAGATGTTTGAAGCGGCCGCAGCCAAACAGGGACGTGATATTTTCACTTGATAATTTGCACTTGATACTCTGTGCCGGTGATGATGACAACTAAAGAGTTAATTCTGGTATGAAATTGATCGTTTTTGGAAATCAACCATTTCAGAAAGATGCAGTAGTATTCTCAACGACAATTGAATGTATAAAAACACGTTTATAACACATAATTGTGTGTCTAAATAGTAGAAGAGAAATAAAATTTAACGATGATGATGGCAAATTGCAGCAGTTGGTTGCTGCGTGTGAACGTGGGCCACCGGTGTTGCGACGTCAAGTTGCTGGGCGAAATTGCCCCGTTTGAAGCGGGCCTAAGACACCTCATTGTCTGGTACAGGGACCATTTAGGAATGTTCGGGTGTTTAATTGGTGTACTACCCTTTTTACAAACAAAACACACACACATTTCAGAGGGAAAAGTTAAGGAAAGGAAATGTACCATTAGGTTCAGTGAAGTTTGTTGCGAAGACTCGGGACTCGAGAAGGAATGCCGTTAACCTTGGTGTGACCCCAGAATACTCTCTTGCTGCCTTTGCTGGGGTTTATCTAACAGAAGTACCTGTACGAAAAGTAGAAGAAACACATGTGCATAACACTTACTATTCATGAGAAAATGTGTCAACATCCAAAACGACCCATGGAGAAAATTATGAGACGAATTTTTGGGCCACGTTGACCGAGTCACCTCTCGTGGCCAATGTTTCACTGCAACCTTAATTTTAGTGAACAGTTAAAATGCATATTACAACCAAAATGCAATTTGGTTTTGAATGAAACTACAACACACAATGACACTCTAATATAGTATGTTGAGGTACCTCTGAACAAGCTCCAGGGTGCATGGTGCCTCCTTCGGACACCTGATGTTGAACTTGAAATATGTGCACCGAGGAGTGAGCAAGCAGTGACTTCCAATTCGTCCCAAGCACCAGCAACATGTCGACAAGGAGTGCAACGTGTAGAAGGTCGTCTAGAAGTGTGCATCCTAGATAAAAAAGCAAGATGTAACGATAATCAGAATAAGATCACACCAAAGAGGCTCCAGTGGGACAATCTACAATCTTGGCACAGTAATCGGGAGTCAACCGACGTACAGCCGAGATTCACTATACGTTGACTGAGGTGAAACATGGCCGACGGGAAGATAGAAAAACGCGAGCCGTTTTCTTCACACCATTCGCTTTGCGAAACCGATGGCAGGGCAGTTGGGCCGCGTCACGAAAGTCTGACGCACTCGCTAGCGTTTCTCAATTTCGTTCGGCGCCTGTCGGCACCACAGATCAGTGGTCGGCACTCATGGTCTACCCGGGTCCCGGGAGGAAAAAGTACGAGCGCAGAGCCGAGCGTCGAACGCGACTTTCGTGAAAAGAAGCTCCAGTAACACTTCCGCGACTCGTGAGCTTGAAACAACGCCTCTTCGAACGAGTCGGCGCACCTAATGCGTCAAACGGTTGCGGCGGCCAAGCACGCCGGAATCCAGGGGTTGGAGGCTTCATATCCAAAAGAGACGCGGCGGCCTGGTTTCTACGTGAACCTCATTTCGCACATGAGATAACAGATAGCGAAGCTAGCCGAGTGTGAACACTGACTGACGTTACGTTGGAGTACACGCAGTCGAAATGACGCCTTAACAGAGCACACCTAGTCCTAGAAGCTTTCAAATAACCTGCGATTTCAAAACTTCATGTGCGCTTTCTGTCCTTGGATGTTTACTTTGATCTGTGTATACCAAACCACTCAACGCTGCAGGTAATAAAGTCGTGTATACGTACCTTTCGAAGCGATTGCAAGCGTGTTGTTTTCGTTTGGAGCCCGCGAGCAAAGATGAACGCGAAGAACTGTCAACAAGGCACCAGACAGGCGCTGCGTCGCTTCGTTGGTTGCCCGCGCGGCGAGGCCCGCGGCGGGCTTGCGTTTCACTGCGCATGCGCATCTACGGCGCAGGCTCTGTGCGCAACTCGGGAGCTGGCGCGCGCGGGCTGACGATGAAAATTCATCTTCTCAAAAAACGAGGCTGCAACGTTTCGTTTGATGGCGCAAATGCACGTATTTTTCACGTCGTTTTTTTACAGTGTAGTCAGTCTCGCCCTAGCTCACTAACAAACACTCTAGGTTGAACGTTCGAGTAACCAATTGTAGTAGATCATGACTTGATTGACAAAGAGTATGTTGGGTCAAGCCGAGATTGAAAAAAGAATAAACAAGACGAGGACAACACGACCACATTTTTCAACTAGCAACAGACATATAGGAATTCCCAAAGCAAACAACCGATTACTAAAGACTGAAAAAAGGAACAAGTAAGAGGAAGACGTCACGACCACCTTTCAACTAGCAAGAGACATATGGGAATTCCAAAAGCAAGCAACCGATAAGGAGTCCAGCACGTATTTGTCGACGGACTTCAACTCTCCCGACGACGAGGCACATTGACTCTCGCGATATCCAGCTGTCACGCCGACGCACCGACGCTCTTTGCTGCCGCCGTTGACGATCACTGCTGCTTTCTCGACGTTTGTTCCTTATTTCGTTTCTGTCAAAAGTTCGCCGATAAAACCTTTCTTTTCAGTTTCCGCCCGTCGAGCATTTTCCATCCGTTTGTGCCGACCATGCTGATCTTACGATAAATCAGTGAGTTAAACAAATATTGTCATTTAACTTTCCAAAGAGTTAGAAAACATATTGTTTTCATTATAAACTTGCTGAGCCAAATCGAGAACCCCTCATTGTTTAAATTTTAGAAGAAAAATATTTGATTGTGTGGAAAGGGCGGCGGTGATAGTGTAACGGGCGCAATTCTGGTTGTGCGAAAACGCGAATGATTACACACGTGAAAATCGAGCGAGCGCGTTCTCGCAGAGGCACCGTTGAGCCTCTTGCACGAATTGTGACTTTAGCGCAACACTACGCTATACAGACGCTTCAAATATTTCTAAAATGTATTTATTAAGCGGTTTCCGATGACGCTCAACAAGTTTCTATCCTAGAAAGTGGGAAAGGTTTTTGCGGTTTTAGCACCATAAGCCACTCCCTCCTCCCCTCTTTGGCTACGCCATTGGGGTGTTGTACTTTGTTGATTCGAAGTCAAATGTCCTATCATTCCAGGGTAGCACTTTATTTCTACTTTGCTCACAAAGAGTTCGATTAATTTCCCTGGGCGTCGCTAGAAGGGGTGACGTTACGGATGTTTCTGCACCGACCAATGGCGGGTGGCTAAGGAGGAATAATAGGATGGGGATATCCCAGGCAGCACATTTTCATGGGTATACTGGGAACGATCAGTATATCCTAAAACGACGAGTGCGGCATATGACCAGTCATGGCCAGCAACGGGAAATTTTTTTATTCATAAACCGGGAAATCCCAATGACTGACAGTGAGCGAGATTATCCGGATACCCACCGCATTCATCGACCATATTACAACATCAAAACCAATAATAGGTATCCGCTGTCTATCCACCGATTTGTGGGCCATGCTGCTGCAACAAATTTCAATAACTGGCAGCCACCATCTATGGGACTGAAGCGCTCAAATTTTGCCGCTGATTGCAGCGCCATTCCAGCCCCTGTCGAGACGCTCCGAGCCTGGTGGTTACCGTGTTTTTCGCCCCGCTTCGCCGCTATACGAGCTCCGCTAGGCGAGTCAATCAAATAAATAGCGATAGAGAAGAAACATATGTCCGGCACGCACAATAATCTTGCGTGGTTGATTGCACTTACAACACTCGAGATTGGTGTAGTCAGTCCTTGAAATTCTGTCGCTTCCTTGAAAACCCGTGCGTGGCTAAAAATGCCTCGCACAAGTTTTCCCCACGAAGCCCGGACCACGGAGTGCTCCGACAAAAGTAACCTCTCGTTCGTTGGAGCATCAATTTGGCCTGATACGCCGAAAACACGAGATGGAAGCGGTATCAGAACAAAACTAGTATGAATACCGAACGCGGAAAAATAATTTGCCAGTGCCTGTGTGACGGAATATCTTATTACGTGCGCACATCTGTCCCTTCCCTTGTGGCGTTTGACGGGGCCTCAATCGCGATGTTGGAGCTCTTCGGCTTGAATATTTGAACGATACTCGCTGGCAGGATGAGAAGCGCAGGAAGAAACTTTAGCTGCCCTGCCTCAGATTTGGAAAGTAATCCGTTACAGGTAATGGATTACTTCTAATATGTTGACTTTTTCAAGTAATTTTGCATTTGCCATGTTACTTTTTTACGGAAGTAATTTGTAATGTAATTTCGTCACAAATATTGGTAACGCATTACTTTAATTGCTCGTTACTTAAAAAAACATGAACATAATACACAAACTAGAGCAATAGAGCAGGTCATTCAGCAGCATAAAGATAGCAAGGTTCAACAATATATAACACATCGTGAAGATCAGGATGACAGAAAACAAAATACGATTTTTCTTACGACCGGTCACTAGAATCACTACTAAAAAAAACGTGCAAAGCATATGCTCCACTAACGTCTAACTTTTGGTTAACTCAGGCTCCGAAAGGCGGTGACGACGGTAATCGTAGTCACGACCCCTCCACTCCAGTGCCAGACGCGGACTTTGAGATGACCCAGGTCATGAAGCGACTACGAGACCCAACGTCATCCCCGGGAGACGCCGCAGCAGGATGGACCGCAACGCAGCCGGAGGCCGAGACTTTCGACACGCGAACTCGTGTTCAGCCGAAGCCTCGCGTCCCGCCTGAAGACCGCCGCAGAAAGAACTCGCAGTGAGTGTCTTGACATGAAGGGTTCGGTTCATGTAACACTGCCTTGTATTAGCATCTGCTGGAGGGCATTTATTTACGCAAGGAGTAACTACGGATTACGATCCGAGCACGCTCGATCTTCGTGACTCGATTCGTTTCGCGACATCAAACGTTCGCGGCTTCAACTCGCGGAAAAAACAATACCAGCTCCAATGGCTACTTGCTGATGAGAAAATTGATTGTTTTCGCCATACAGGAAATAAAAACGTCATACGACCGCGACATAGAACAAGCGCTGTGATCCTTTCTAGTAGTCTATGAAATTTTGTGTGAGTCATGCGGTTGGAGTGTCGGCGGGCTGTTTCCTGCTTTTAACAAAGTCAGTGCCACTGCGAGGCTTGAACGTTGTTGTAGATTAATGTGGTCGCTTCATTTCGTGTGATTGCTTTATGTTTAACCGTGACTGGCGGGTGATATTCGTCTACCCGCCCATCAGGGCTAGCGAAAGAAAAGTGTTTTTTTGAAAACATATTTACAGTGCGACAAGGTTGTCGTAGTCATGGGGAACTTTAATTGCGTCTGCAGCCTAGAAGACAGAGCATCGCCTAGAGAAAATCGCCTTAAGAGCGCAGAAGTGCTGACCGAAGCTTTGGAACAGCATTTCCTGGAAGATGTAGCGTGCGCCAAAACGAGACGAGACAGAATCCAGTTTACACATTTTCAAGGGGCGCCCCACTCGCGATTAGAGCGCATTTACGTCTCAACCGAAGATATAAGGACTACAACAGATTATTTAGTGACGCCGCTTTTCTCTACCGATCACTGCCTGGTGAGAGTGACGCTGGGGAAAAAGAAACCGCGCAGAAACATATTTAATTGGCAGCTCTAAAAATAAACAACACATTGCTGAAGGACAATGCTTTTGCCAGCACCCTTTTAGAAATATTTAACAAAATACTTGCGGTGCAAGAGAGCTGTTTTCTCGAAAAGTGGGAATATTTTAAAGAAGTAAAGTAAGCCGCAATCGAAATATCGTTTCATTTAAAGTGCCGCGGGGAGAAAGAATTACAGAAGTATCGGAACGAACTCTTCAGCATTGAAAGTGCTAACCCGGGCGCAATGGGGGAGGAAATAAAGGAAGTTAGAACGAAACTGGATGGCTTTCGCCGACAACGCTACCGGGGAGCAGTTGTGCGCGCGCGGGCAGATAAGTTTTTGTTAGGCGAACAGCCCAGGCGACGGACCTTGGACAATGAAAAGAAATACGTGATAACAAAAGAGTTTCCCGCTATTTTTCATGAAGGCGTTAGGAACAGCGATAAGGATTTCATTGAACCCATTTTTGTGAGATATTACTCGGAGCTATTTGGTGGCGTAAATAAGTCTTTAAGGCAAGCTAGCCTCGAAACGTTGCTGGAAAGAATGCCTAAGATCGCTGGCGACAGAAAGAGTGGTTGGAAGAGTCGGTGACGCTCGAGGAGATCGAGCACGCCATAGACGGTTTGTCGTCCCACAAAACTCCGGGACCTGACGGCCTTAGCGGGGAGTTTTATAAAACATTCAAGGGTTCGTTGTCTGCTTTTATTTTAGAAGTGATTCGCGAGGCTTACTTTCTTAATGCGTTACCCCCTTCTTTTTACAAACGCACACTGTATTGATCCCAAACACGCCTGAGGCGATTTCAGCCGAGACGCCTCACTGAATATCGTCCAATCACTTTTTGTAACGTTTGATTATAAACTTTTTGCGCGAGTTTTGACCAGCAGATTACAGCATGTTGTCAGGGAGTTAGTTGGTGAACACCAAACCTGTGGTATCCGGGGACGATTCATTCAAACAAACATTCACGTTGCGCGTATCATTTTAGAATCTGTCGATACCGAAGCAGGCCAAGTAGCCATGATCAAGTCGATTTACAGATAACATTCGACCGCGTGCAGCATGATGGGCTTTAATCTGTTTTAAAGCGAGCAAATGTAGGTAATAATATTTTTGACGGGATCCGTATGGATCCCGTTAAAATAAGTTAGTGAGTATGATTCAGTAAGTTAGTACTGAATCATTATTTAACACCGAAAATATCCATGTCGGCCTCTGTGAGGCAGGGGTGTTTCTTGTACCCATTGTTGTTCGCTTTGTGTTTGGTGCCTTTTTGTTTAAGTGTAATTTAAAGCAATAATGTGAGAGGTTTTTCAATGGGTTCTGTAGAAACAAAGGTTTTTGTCTTGCGCGGACGATATCGCGCTGGTTTGTGCCGAAAACAAGAGTGTCGTGGAAGCTTTAATACTTTACACGTCGTTCTGCGCAGCGACGGGAGCCGTGGTTAATTTAGAAAAATGCGTTGGTCTATGGCATGGGACGTGGGCCACAACGCCAGCAAGGGTACGAAGGGATACGATGGGACACTACCCCGTGCAAATACCTCCAGGCCCCATTGCAACACATGAAAAGCACAACGCCCTATTGGGAGTGTGTTTTTGAGAAACTCGGGAAAACCACATCCGGGTGGAGCAACCTCAATTTGTCTATTTATTCTCGAGCAACCGTATGTAATGTGTTTTTAACCGCCAAGCTATGGTATGTCCTCCAATTCTTACGGTGTACGCGAAGCTGCACCCAGAAGATGCATCGAGTCTTTGCGCTGCTTGTTTGGTTATCGGAGAGCGAACCGATGGGCCGAGGCAACCTTTGTCGCCGTGTCTCGAAAGGAGGGGTAGGGGCTCGCCCATTTTTGTTCCAAAAACTGTTTCTCGTTTTCTTTTCTTCCGCTATCAACAGAATCCAATGTCGCAGGTTATAATCCAAACACGCCCAGCTGAATTGCTGCCGTCTTTCCTTGTGTCTTCAGTAGTGGGTCCGCCCGCAAAGATGGGTGGGTTTATTAAGGAAGTTAAAGACTCTTTTAATTTTTTTACTAGATTTTTAATAGATTATTTGTCGACTGTAACGCGTAAAAGATTGACCAGCGACCTTCATGACGTACTTTTTCCGGTGCCGCTTTACCGGCTGCAGTATGTGGCAGGTCCTGGAGAGCATGTATTGGCCCGTGTTAAGAAAATGTATGTGTCGCCGGCTGTAAAAACGGTGTTCTTCCGTTTACATACTGCCGCCTTGCCAGTGAAGGTGAGGCTTCAAGAACGTGCCATGTACGTTCCTTGGGGTGTAAATTGTTTGTTGTATCGACAGCCTGAGACTATTGAGCACGCGTTCCTGCATTGCTGGGACCCTGTCTTCTCTTGGGACGTTTTACAACGGACGCTCAAAAAATATACGTGCATTGATAAATAGACTATCCGTTTTCTTCCCCTGGAGAAAGGTGAAACTCTGCCTTACGATATGTTTACGGCCATTGTATTCTACGGTATGTGGAGGTCTCGTATGGCGGTGCGGCATGCTAAAGTCCACCCAAAGTCAGCGCGTTCATTTTTTTATTGAAGTTGTTCTGCAGGTCAAGAGTGTTTTTGAAAGGAGTTGCGAGTGGGCCGTCCGAGTGGGTCGGCCCGTTAGATGACCTAATAGGCATGAAGGAGTATTAAGGATCGCTACGGCCCCCAGCGAGAGCACGTAGCGTTTTAGCCCCAGTCTCTTGTGAGTGTTTTGTGTGTATTGCGTGTTTTGTGCAAAATAAAGAAAAAAAAACTTTTGGTTAGCTCAGTTGGTAGAGCGCTCCACTGGGAATGGGAAGGTCCCTGGTTCGATACCAGGACCAGGCGGATTTTTCTCAGTCGCACACCAGTCACGTAGCTGTGTTTGGAGATCTGTTGCTTTGTCCCCCTCGTTTCCATTCTCCAGAGAGTATTTTTGATATTCTTGTCCAGCTCGCTCGCGCCTTTGCACTAGTGGCATTATCATCATAACCTTAAAATGCAGGAAGTTCACTGTTGTTGGAATAATACTGGAGCCAGCTTTTAAAACCCGTTTGCTCTACTGACGTCTAACCCCTGGTTAGCTCAGTTGGCAAAGCGCTCCACTGGAAATGGAGAGGTCCCTGGTTCGCTACCAGGACCAGGCGGATTTTTTCAGTCGTGCAGCAGCCATCTAGCACTGTTTGGAGATTTGTGTTTGTCCTTTGTGCCCCTTCTCCAGGGATTATTAGCATATACAAATATCCGAAAAATCAAAGATCAAGACAGTGCCGAATAGGCGCCATGGTGTTGGCTTCTCGATTTCCTAGCGGACGGAGACGCTTCTATTGAGCATGCCACCGCTAGCTTCGTCTGCAGCATTCCAGGGATCATTTCCGGTGGCCGTAAGCTAGCGAGACGGCGGGTGTGGTTGCAGCTTTCGCTGTCTTTGTCAGCTTAGAGGTGACACGGAGTGCACCTACATTCTTTCTCTTAAATACAATATTTTATTTTTACAGGGACTACCATAATGCGCGCGTATGGGAAAGAGAAAGTAGTGTTCTAGAACGTTTTCTGAAAACACCAAAATCGTTGTTGTTGTTTTTCTTGATGAGTGTACGGTAAAAGTAACGTGAAAGTAATTTGTAATGTTACGAGTAAAGTAATCCGTTAATTTTCAGCGAAAGGAATTTGTAACGGAAGTCCATTACATTTGAGGCGTCGGTAATTTGTAATTGTAATCCATTACATTTTTCAAGTAACGGGCCCAAGTCTGCCCTGCCTACATCGCTAGCTTTCAACCTTCGATAACGCATCGGCGTCTCGTGAGCGTCAAGCGTGCAATCGCAGCCAAATCAATTGCGAAGGGCAACGAGGGCATGCTGGAGGTAGGGCGTTCAGAAGAGACGCCCTTCCGCTCTCAACATGTCAGCGAGTGGCATAGCCAGGGGAGGTGCCCATTGGGCTCCCGAAATATTCAAACCGACCCTACAATGTTCATATACATGTTGCAAATCCCCCCCCCCCCCGAAAAATATTCCTTGTTACGCACGCCAATGATTGTAGGAGACTGATATTGATTTGTATTTTCTTGTCTCCGGTTTTCCTCGGATAGCGCTAGAGATCTTACATTAGAAGTTTTAGTAGACCGTGTTTCCCCTCCCGCTAGCCCTCCGCTACGAAGAAACCGCCACTGCGCCTGCGCGCCAATGGCCTTGGCTGTAGAGTTCCGGATGGCGGGAAGGCTTAGTGGAGGGGCAAAACACGGTCTACTAAAGCTTCGCTATAGTTGGTTCATTTTTCAGTGGGGCGGTTCAGTTTGGATTTCGCCAACGTCAGAGAGGATCTGTAGCGCGCGCTTCGTGAACACCTGCAACGAAAGACGCTGAGACTCATTATGCAACAAGTGACTAGAGCGAAATTCCGGCGGAGGTGACCTAGGTTGAGTGGAGGCTAGCTGCAGGGAACCTACCTACCCCGAAACTGCATTGTTTGTTGCGTATGAAAGATACTTGGTTGATTCAAACTGGTGCTCACTACCCAGCCCGGATCTGCAGGTGACCTTTCCACATTTATTTTGCACTTTCTGTTTGGTCGGTTCATGGCCACCTAGAAGTGCCGTTAGTTATTTGCTAACTTCAAGCCGGAGTATTTTCTGTCTTCCAAGTTATACGTTCTGGTTAAATCTGTACTCCCAATTTCAGCATAACTTGGTTAAAGATACAGAAGTCTACGTGATGACTGCTTTCCCACGAAATCGGAGATATCTTTCGTGATATTTAGAATGTCCTCAACAGCTGGTCTGCCGAGTGAAGTCCCTGACGTAATCATGTGTTCTTAGCCTAGAAATTCTTTGACAGGCCTTGCTTTTCAAGATGTGTACTTCATCAGAAAGTGTCCTGTCGAGCGTGCTTGTGAATGCTTCGAGTCTGCACGAATATTACCGTATGACAAGAGCACAAGGAACAGAGTTTTTACTTGGTGATAAGGTTGTGAATGTTTACTTAATCATGGTTGTGAACAAGCGGACAATAGAAGTGTATTTCACTGTAAACAAAAGATTCTCGAAAGTGTTTCACTGTGCTTTTCTACGTTCCTGAAGACGCGTGAATACCTGCAAGCAGCCAATCTTTACTCATTTCTGAGTCCAAGAAATATTTTAAAATGAAAACTTTGTTTATTGAAGCAGCATTAAACCCTGACAAGCATAAATTATTTTTCCAGAAAATAAAAAGATTTTAATAATGACTACATAAGATGTGTCACCGGTGTTTTCTTCGTTGCACGACGTTTTCTTACTTATATTCCCCATACGAGGAAGTACAGATAAAGTCCCCATTCAGTATTGGAAAATCTCTCATGCAGGTTCGGCATCTTGGACCTCAAATGTAAATGAAAGTAATATAGCTGTCAATCCAGTTGTACATTGTCATGAAAATTCTACTGATATAATATATGCTGTGCGGGGTCATTTATGTAGAATATTTAGCCTAAGCTAGCATTCTTGTTTTCCAGTTATTTTTCAGGTCACTGTAACACAGGTCACAGTAACTGCGATCTACTGCCTGTGTGAGGTGGGACAAAAATACGTGGCAATATGTCCACAAAGTCTTTGTTCAGGTTGGGCACTAGCTTTTTACTTTGTTTGCCCTACTGTTGAAGCAGGCTGGGTGCAGGAGGCGTCTTGCGCAATATTGCTGCGAATAAAAACATCAACGGGTCCAATTGCTAGCACCGGCCCGCGACTCCAGGTCTGCGGGGTGCAGGCCAGCCAAAAGTGTACGCGCGGATCTTACCCCTCCCGGAGTCATCAGCCTATTCCAGCACAATCCCTCGGCACGTTATTACATCTTTGTCGTGAACTAGCACGAGCCAGAAAGCCTATCCACTCGCAGCCTCCAGCGCGACAACGTAGTCCCCGCATCACCTGAATCTGATGAAGGTTCAACCGAATCATATAACCCGAGCTATATCCTCACGTCTTTAAACAGCACGCACGCGATAAGTAGTTCAATGTGATTAGTAATATTTCTCTTGAGGTGAGAAGGCACGACGTTATTCCAGTGCAAAATTTAAGCAAGCATCGGTGATTTGTATGGCGATGTCGTACAAGCCATACGGCCGTACTTGCGAGGCGGACCCAGCTCGTTGGTGGGGCAATCAACCCTTTCCTCGATGGTTAATGAGCGTTATTGAAGCTTCGCTACTACTTCCTTGACTTACCGCGCGAACGGATTCTCCCACTGATTTCTATATGTTTACAAATTTCCACCGTACGTCCGAGGCACCTGCGACGCCAATTTGATGCGACCAAAACGGAATTTGCAAGCCCCCCTGGTTGAGCGCTTCGATCCTGTTGACTGCATTCACTGGCCATGTTCCGTTGGCAAACTACCGGTACGCCCTCGTCCCCACAGTAATCTCCATCCGTGCGGCCGTCGAAAGGCTCGTAGTTGTACCGGGGCCCGTCGCCAGCGTAAAAGTCGTTTGTGTCCCGGGCCACGCGGGTGTCAGGGGCAACGAGGCGGCACATCGCCTGACAAGGGTGTTCTTGTCTCTCCTCCGCCGGTCGTGCCGCTGCCGCGCCCGTCGGGACCCCCCCCGCCCCTTCCGGCTCAGATACAGAGGCCAGGTGGCGCGCCCGACTGCGGGTATGCATAACCGGGGGCACTCGCGAGCGGCTGAGGTCCGGCTCCGTCGTATCGTCACCGGCTCAGCTGAACGCCGCAACGACTGGCCCGCCTTGAGCCAGGACCGGAAAAGCACGCAACCTGCGACGCTGTGGCCCGGGCCCTGCGGTACTGTACCACCGGCCCAGCAGACCACCGCCACCGACACCACCACCGGCCAACCATCTGACCCCTCGCAACCCTACGACACCTCCTATGGGTGTGCCCAGAGAAATGGCGGCACAGGGAGGAGACACTCGCCCCAGCAGGGCCCGGTGAGGCCTAACTCGCTAAGATGCCTGGACAAGACCGGCTGGCACCGAAGACGCCGGAAAGCGGACCTTCGATTCCCCCGTGGCGTATGTGAGGATAGTCGTCCAGCCGACCTCATGTAGTGCTATCACCTTTGTCCTTTCCCCTCACCTACAACCCGCTTTCCCTACCCTTTCTCAGCAGGTCCTGCAGCCACGGCTGAGTCGTACCTCATATCTGTAGTCCCATTAATTTAATAAAGACATTTCGAACACGAACAATAAGCGGTCTTCTACAGACTATTCGCCGCATCTTTCAGCCACGTTGCTGCAACGTATTTCAGTAACTGGCATTCACCAGTCTATTCACTGCATTCAATGAAAAGCGGTGAATGGGCTTTTTGTACTTTTTTCTTTGTGCTCGGGTAGAAAGCAATATTGGTCAAAAACATTATCTTGTGCTCCCTAACTTTTTTGCTTGATATTATTTTTGTCTATTTGTATTGCCACGCGCTTACGTAGCTGTATTCTTCTTCCGGCTATCAAGCGTACCGGTAGGAGAATACGCGTTTCCGAGAGCAGCAATAGTGGCCATCGCTGGTCACGGTTTCGGGTTATCTGCCGCCAGCAACGGCGACAAGTTGGTGTTTCAACCCATGCCTACAAGGATGTCGGTCGTAAATTCTGTGTTTTTGCACTATGACCTTAGAAGACAGCCATAGCGCATCCCGGATTTCATGGACGAGTTGACCCAACATGGCGTGATGAAAGGCATAGCGTGCCTCGGTTTATTTAAAATGAGTCAGGTATAGATGATGACGCTCAAGACGCCCGAAAAAAAGCAACGAATGGTGAACATCGCGCGGCTGAAGGTGAAGAACCTTTGTTGTCCAATTCCGGACCCGGAAAACCATGAGGTTTACCTGCGGCTCCACTGGGTCCCGTTTCACACCTGACGAGAACGGGCACAGAGGCTTGGAGCGCTTTGGCAGGGTCACCGATATCGTTAGGGAAACGCTGGCGGGCCGAAGAATTCGAGGGCACAAAACCGAATACCCAGATAATTAGCATGGCACTCCAAGGAAGGGATGACCATCGAACCTATGCCTCATCAGCTGCGCAAATTCGGGGGCAACCTCGTCCTGACGATTCCTGGACCCCCTCTTGTAAGCTTCCGATGCCGTCGCATGGGGCATATTCGGCGTGAATGCCACTTTCGTCAATGCACAAAGGTCACCAGTTCGGCCAGAGTGATGTCCTGTGTGAAAACATGAAAATAGCTGTTGATCTTCTTCTGTCGGAGGTAAACAAACTCACGTCATGGACGCAGATGAGGCAGAATCTGCAAAGGAGGCACCGCGGCCGAGGACACGAAAGACAACAGCGTCAGCGTGGCAGCAGCAACAGAACACCTAAAAGCCACGGAAGTGGCGCAGCAGCCAAACCAAAGCAAGGATGGGGTGCAGTTCCCAGGTCTTTAGGGACGCCAAGGAGGTAGTCCAGAAGGAGAACGTCACACTGAGCTCCACCGGCGATCAGGGTGAACAAGGGGAGGAACGCGACGACTGAGTACTGCACGGCGTCATCGACGAGGCTTCGGACGCAGAGGGCTTAGGTTACCAACCGCAAAGACAGTGGCTGAGGTCGCCAATTATGGCAGGTACGTCGAGAGGCACGACCTTCCTCTGGGTGATCGGAGGAGGAAGAACTCTAAATGAGAAAGCTTCGGCCCATTTTTCGAACACTGTATTTAAAGATGCAAGGCATAAGGCTACACAATCCAAACCATGTGTGAAAAATGTACTTTCAATCGGTGACTTTGTAAGGGCGTTGACACCCCAAAAGTCGTATTTTTCTTTTGCTTTTAAAGCGATGAAGTTGTAGTCATAGATAAAAATATACCGCAACGCGAAAAAATATTTTCACGCACGCGCGGTTTTCTAATTTAGGTTTTCTTATCTTCCTCTTCCCACCTCCTTCCGTCTTATTATTGTGACGTAATCGATAAGCAAACTAAACAACTTCGTAAGCGACTCATTTAATAATATTTATTAATGGCATTTGTTAAATATGATTTTTTAACATAGTTGCGAGTGCATTATGCTTCTTTTGAAATATCGAAAATTGGAGTCCTAGGCGATGCCGCCTCCTGGCTTTTTATCCTTCCTCGGGAAACACAGCGCGCTAGGCGCCTGCAGCAGTGACGATAATTGGGGAATCAGGGCATCAGACGAGGTTATCTAAGTTTGGCACACCTACCTCTAGCATTGGACGTTCTGCTTCGTGTGATGCGACCTGATGCGGCAAGTTCGTCCGAACGACACTACGCCTCAAGCCGAGGTACCATTTGAATCCCCAACGCTCTAGAGACGCTTGGGTTTACCTTGTAATACTCGTCTACAAAGTGTCGAGAACATATATGCAACTTCTGGATCCTGAAACTCTCCAGTAGTCCTTCGGGAAATGCAACTAGCCGAACCGCCTTCTCTGACGCCTTCTTGGGTAGCTCTGCAGCGTACTTTCAGTTTGCTGAATCTCGCCGGGGCAGCCTCTCATACACTACGGCGCTGCTACGGCCACCGTCGCTCTGTTTACTGGCGGATCCACTGCTCGTCCTCTTCAACATCACACCTTCTCAAAGAATCGGAGATAGGTGAAAGAGACCCAAAATAACTTCAAGCAAGAAGTGAAGCGTTGTTTGCTCTCAGTGATAGGCGGCACGCGCGGCGATGCGTGGTTAACCGCGAGCAAACACGACTCTTCCGGTTAGATCAATTTGGAGGCGGAAGAGAGCTCTAGTTACAGGACGACTCAATCTTTGACGTCACTGCACTGGCGCGAATTGCGCGGGAACTTCAAATTCGGCTTTTGTAATTTGTGCTTTACTTCACAAATACTGAGTTCCCAAGATTTCGAATTTTGAGGTAAAGTCCAGGCATCATTGGCTAGTATCTCAAAATGTTTACGGGTGGATCGGTTGCCGAGTGGGCTAGCGCACACCAGCTTGGAGCAGGTGGAGCGAAAGCTCGCGCTGCAGAACCTGGGGATCCTGGGTTTAATCCCCATCCCTGCCCGTTTCGCTCTGGATGAGCATCGAACCGGCGTGCGGTCGTGTATCCCTACTGCGTGGTGCAGGTTAATGACCCAGGCTAGCTGTTGTAACCGCGCTGGCTAAACTGCTCATCTACAGCGAGTGATTCGTCGCAACTTTGAAATGGCTGACAAACTACATGCTCTGTAAATATCTTTAGAACCCCAATTATTTCAACCGCTTAATTTTTCATTAAAACTTAGGTTTGAGTTAGTTGGTTTATTATTGAATAAAAGTGTTTAAAAGCTCCGGAACGAAGCGGGGACAACGAGGAAAACATGGACGACAGCACACGCGCTCTGCTGAACCCTGTCCTGTCGTCCGTGTTTTCTTTGTTGTCCCCGTTTGTTCGCCGCTTAATTTTTTCTTTTTTTTTTTTGTAAAAACAATACAGTCCTTTTCATTATTACTTAGGAAGACCACGCGTCGAATATTACGAAGCAGTTCTGTTTAAATGTTTCTTAAATGGTCCGGCAAACTTCGCAACTCGGCAAGTTGCCGAACTCGTCTCACTCGAGCGGGCCAATTGAGGCGCAACCAACGCCGCAGTCGAGGCTACGGCGAGAACGGAGCCAGCATTTAGCTAAACGTCATTACCATTGCCCCCATTTGCTTGTTTTTACTTCTCCAGGCAAGCGTAACGGGCGACGTCAGCACCGTTTCCTTCTGGGCGCTCAGCAGTGTCCACGTGATTGGCGCAACGCGCCTGCGCAGCGCGCTTCTTGGGAGCCGTCCTGCCGCCTCGTCGTGGTCCCGCCGTTACCGCCGTCTCCCGCGTTACAACCGCAATCGTCGTCCTACCGTTTGTCACTATTGTCTCCCGGAGTTTCGTCCACAGCGCGAACACTACGTGCGCAGACCTATGCCGCAGCTGTGCAGACGTCATCGAATGTCGTAGACACCAAAACGTGGTGAAGGGTGCGGTGCAGACGACACTTGCGCCTGGCACACGCCCGCCTTATTCCCGCCTGTCGTTGTGTAGAGGAGTATGCGATATGTCGTATGACTTGATAGCCATGTTCTTGGCTGCCTGAGGCCAATGTTGCCGAACGGAGCCGAAGTCGCGGTTTCGATTTTTGCTCGTGTTTAAAATCAAATTTAAAAATATGTATCCTGTTTTTTCCGATACAAATGACGCAGTGTCTTTTAATAAGGCTTTTTAATGCGAAATCACTTATTATCCCGAAATGTTCGAATTTGAGCGGAGTTGGCCCTTAGCTCCAAGGACCTATGCTCAAGGGAAAAAACAGTGCCAGTTACATCGCTTTATGTCTGAGTCTAAATTTGTCGCTCTGTCAATCCAAGAGCAAAAATGCACGAGGACGAGCAAATTGCACAAGCGTTCAAGCCACTTTTCTCGTCTTACGGTGTATGTGTTTCTCATGCGGTTGGCACAGCCTCGAGTGTTTTGTTCTCTGTGAGAAAGTCGATCCCGTTGTCTGAATTGACAGTTACCAGAGACGAAGAAGGTCGGTTTGTTATGTCTGATTCTTTGTGTTGGAGTAATGCAGTGGCGAAAGTGTGCATCTATGCGCCTTGCAGCCCTCGCGAGAAAGAATCTTCTTTCTTTCATTTTCGTGGGTAGGGAAGATTTTGGATCAAGGCAGGACAGCTTTTCTAATGTGTGATTTTAACTGAATCTGCAACGCGGTGGGTAGAGTGCCAGTGAAAGAAAATTTGAAAGGGAGCATTTCTTCTGATAGACGTAATAAAAAATGCAATCCTATTGACGTAGGATAAGTTATTTCTGGGGCTAAACGAATGTTATTTACGCATTTTCAGGCAACCTCTCAACCGAGGCTAGACCGAATTTAAGTAGCAAACATCTTGGAAGATCACCTCTTGGTGTTCAGTTAATCCAGTGTCGTTTAGTGATCACTGTTTTGTGTTGGTGACGATTAAAGGAAGTGGTAAAAAAAAACGCGTTTAGGTGGAGCCTTCGAAGTTGAATGCGAAGCCTTTGACAGACGAATATTTTCTGGGAAAGGTAAAATAATTCCTATCGGGGTATAATAAGGACGATGGTGGTTGCCCCCAAATGAAAAATCCATCAATGTAACCCTGTTTGGCAGTCAATGTTTTCTAGTGGACCGCTGACTGTGCCTGGCTGTACGTCAAGCATGTCTGATTGGCCAACAAGTCACTCTGATCGACAGTCAAACTCCAGTCAGACTCCGCTTGTCGGCTCTCTGGTGGTTTCCTGGTGGCAGTAGGCCGCCGCGAAATCCCGTCAAGATTTCTTGGTGGCGATTCTGATTGTACATCGATTTTCTCTGACTGTACGTCAAAAAGCTTTGACGTGCAGACAGATGTACGGTCAAAGGATGTAAAGTTCGTTCGGATACCACTATTTCGTCAAATCTATGAAAATGAAAAATAATCTATGCACGAAAAAACGATTTAGGGACGTGAGCCCATAAAACCGCTGATGTTAGAGATATGACACGCAACCGACCGACAACCCTGATCAGAAGCCCGCCGAGACGCCGAACACGCCACTTCCTTCGCCCATAGAGGCTTCGCCGAGCTTCCATGAACGATCGCTCTCGACTCGTTTTGTTTGCCCGCTTGCTCCAACCTGTCGATCCTGCCCGGACTCTACAATGTCTTATGTTTTAGTAAAATTTCTCCTCGACAAGACCCAGCCTGTCGTGAGTTCCGACGATGTAAGGGACTTTAGCGGTGTAGTTGAAGACGACAAGGTGTACCAGGTCTACTGGGCCGGAGACGCGCGAACAAAAAGATCGTTCTGCGACGCGAAAGTACTCTACATGGCAGGTGAGTAGAACTGAAGTACGGCGATTGATGTACGAGTGTTTTGCATAACATGGTGAAGGCTTAGCTGCATATGCAGCCGAAGCATTCTTTAGAGAGATGTGCTCATTGTCGGAACCTCGCGCTGCAATACTAAAATGCTCCTGACTCGGTCCGAGAGGTTTGGGCTAGAAATTTTATACCTTTCTATCTGGCATGGGCTATTGGCTTTACCGCTGTGTCGCACCCCATTATTATTGTTTCAGGAAGAGTGCAGACAAAAAGCATCCGCGAGCGTAGTTCAGATAAGTCTGCTGCTCGCGTTCGTCCGTGGAAGCCAGGGCTGTCTGTCGTAGCATGCATGCTTGCTCTCTAGCTTCAACAGAGTCGCATAGGTTTTGTGAATTAAAGTGTATACGGTCGTCCCGAAAGGTTCAGACATCGAGGGCGTTTCTTAGAAACATGCTTACGGTACATGTGGTCCCGTTTGTAAACGAATGTCCCTTTTGCCTTAAAAACGCAAATTTCAAAAGTGGGAAAAAACACAAAGGACGGGTACACACTTTTCCTGATTTTTGATGTCATGAATTACATTCATTTTAAGGATTTGTAAACCGTTTCACAGCCATGCAAGATGGCCACCTCGGCTTGTGAACCGTTTCGTAGCCATCCAAGATTGCCACCTCGGAATTTGAGCTTTATATAAAGAGTAAAGCTATACGCACTCCGGAGTGCACTTCGGACGTAAATGGCTATGCGCACTCCGCTAAACTCGTATAAAACAAATGGCCAAACCGAGTTTTCTAAGCGATGGCGTAGCATAGGGGTTAAGGTGTCCGCTTTGTACGCAAGTGGACGCGAATTCAATCCGCGGTGGACCTGCTTTTTTTTCTTTTTTTTTTCTCGAACATTTTGTTTTGTCGAGGCATTTGGCGATATTTATGAGGGCGTATAGCCATTTCGTCCGAAATGCACTCCAGAGTGCGTATAGCTTTACTCTTATATAAATGCTGCCCTTGTTGATGAAATTCCCTTGGCAGTGGCAGTCAGACGTCATCTGATGGACCATCAGGGCACGTTCCACCAGGGCTGCTGACTGGCAGTCAGTGTCCCAAATTACGTATGTTGATGGAATTTTCAATAGGGCCCTTTTTAAAAGCGGCAAATTTTCAAAGAAGGGATTATGCAAACCGCGATTGAGAGGTCATGCGAAATTGTGTAGCTTTACGAAAAAAAGAAAATCTTTGCAACACTAACTGCGCATTCTTCTTAAGGCCGAGTGCGAGAATCCCGGGAACAGAACTAAAGATATATTTTTTATTAAGAACCAGTTGGAGCAGATTAACTACCGACGTAATCAAGGCGCAGTAGTTCGGTCACTTTCAGAGTGTAATCTTCTGGGAGAACTACGTACTAAGAGGGCAATCGCGGATAAAAGAAACTATGCTACAACTAACGAAATAAAAAATTGAAGACACTAATGTTATTTGCACAGATAAGAATGAAATAGAACGAGTCTTTGTGTTTTGTTACAAATATATTTTTGGTGCAGGAGCACGGCCGAATGAGTTTCGAAAAATCGACAGCCTACTTTCTGAGATAGCCCAGATACTGAAAGACAGAAAGGCCATGCTAGTAGATAAGATCTCTTTAAGTGAGATCGAGAGTACCGTGGTCGAATAAGCCAAAGAAAAATCGCCAGGACTTGATGAAATTCTTGCCGATTTTTATATAATGTTTAAACATGTCCTATGTGTGATGTTAGTTTTTGTATTTCAAAAGGCCATCTCCGTTGACTCGCCGCCTCTCACATTTCTGAGAACGCATACATTGTAAATCCCGAAGTCGCAGGACAAACCCAAGTTACGTCACGTCGAGGATTACCTCCCATAACCTTACGTAACGTCGACTGCAAGATTTTTGCAAAAAATATTATCCTCTAGGCTTCAGTTTTTTATATGTGAACTGGTCGGGCCGCACCAAACGTGTGGAATACAAGGAAGGTAGATTGAAACTAGTATTTACGTTGCGAGACGTATACTTGAGTGCTGAGCAAATAAAATTGACAAGGTAGCAATGCTACAGGTCGACCTTGCAAAAACTTTCGATCGCATTCGGCATGATGTTTTTTTTTTACACTTATTTCCAAGGTAATCTGGTTACACTGTAAAACAAGTTCTGTAAAAAAAGCTGAAATTATCTGGCAGCTGGCATGCCAGAAAATTCCTGTAAAGCTCTGTTTTCTGTTTTTAAATTTTCTCTTATTTAACAGACATTTTCTGTTTCTCACTAACAGATAATTTATGCAAAATCACTACTTCTGAGAAAGCAGTTACAAAAACATCCCAGCACAGAACATTTACGTAAAATCACAAGTTCGGTTAAACAAGTCCCAGAAATATCCTACTAGAGACAATTTATGTAAAATAACAAGTACCGATAAATCAACCACAGCGAAATACGAGGGAACATAATTTCTGAAAAATTACAAGTTTCGTGAAAGAAATTACTCCGAAAGCCGAAGAAAAAATAGTATTTGTTTTAGTCACGTAATTGTACATTTTTTCTCGTCTACATTCATGGTATAAACTATCGTGCTTTCATTTATTTGTTACAATAATTAGATGAAATACTGTAAAACCCTTAATGTTCGCGAGCCCTTATTTTCGCGAATTTCGCGAATTGAAAAATTCGCGAAATTGAAGGGCACGCGAAAATTTCTATCTTTAAGAATTTCAATGCAGGCATCTGGAATTCGCGAAATTTAGTGGCCGCGATTCTGTCCTTTGTGACCGATTCGCGAAAAATAGGGGCCGCGAAATTAAAGGGTTTTACAGTATTCGAAGATGGAATACGGCATAGGTAAAATATGACCCCACTGTCACGCAACATCGCTACTAGGCATAAAAGCTAGAGAAGCATGCACTATACCAAAGGTAATTAGAAGTATATTTTTACAACCGCTGCTATTTACGCTTTACTGCTTAGATGCCTATGCACACACATTTCTCGCATCAATATTAGCATTAACATATTAGGAGAAAAGCCATATTTTGCCGACGCCTTGTTCCACGGCCAAATATCAAATCTGCCAAAATGTAAGAATAATCTTAATAACTGTTCTTTAATGTGCCGGTCACTAAGCTAAAATGGCAACCACGTATTAGGGAAGATAGCTGTGAGAGTTTAATTTCGCTTAGCATTGGGAATCTACCAAACAACGACGGGCAAATAACAGGGGAGACAAGAGACGGCACAGGCCTGCTTTTTATTTTGCCCTGCTTTGAACACTTCTTTCAGGCTCTGCTGTGTCGCGTCTCCTGTTTTTGTCCGTCCAAATTTCGCATTACACCTGCATCAATCAGATATTCTCTGCGGAAGAATGTTTTGTTCTCGCATGAATTACAATAAACTATTAAAGCTTTTATTTAAAGAAAACAGAAAGCAAACAACACATGTCTTCATGTTTTCAATGTTTAAAAGTTACAATCGTGCAGTGCTGTTATCAGTGCTGCAACTTTGGGTGTCAAGCAATGCTCTTTGTTTTTCGACTGTTAAGCCATCGTCCCTCTCCCTGGGTTCACTGCAGCGATCACCCTAAAGTAAGAAAAAAATCAAAATAGGCGTTTTACGTTCTAAACCAACGACGAATATCTGGCACACCCCAAAGGAGGACTGATGAATAATTTGGACCACCTGGGGCTCTTTTGATGTGCAACAGAACGCTCGGTTAAACGGCGCCTACTCCGCAATAAGCCTCCGTCAAATAAACCGATCTCATTAAAGTCAGTCGTAGGTTAAGGAAAGTTTTCTCGCTAGGTAGGGGGAAACAGAAGGAATGCTGAAGAGAGTAGGTTGTTTCCTCCTCTCCTCTCCAGCATTCCGTCTGTTTCTTCCTCCCCTGCCGTCCTTTCCCTCCAAAACCTTTCTTAACCTATTACTGACTCAAGGAGTTGCGCGGTGCCACCGCTGTTGTGGTGCATTCTGGCACCTGTAGGTCCCCCCACCCTCCTCCCCCAGTTCTCCGGCCGTGTCAGCGCGCGTTGTATGCCCGGCATTTGGGAGTTCGGGTTAGCACGAGACTTTTAATCGTGTGTCTGCTCACGGTTTTCAATGGGTGGCATCCCTGTTGTGTGCCAGACTGCTACAATGACAGCACCAGGCAAAAATAAACAGAATTTTACGTCGTTTCCAAAGAAAGCAGCCTCCAACAAGATTGGCTAAAAGGGTAAAAATAGCACGACAAAACAGAATATAAGAAAGCGTTTTATATTTTTTTGCGATTTCCTTTCCGATTTATATTTACCACATTGCACGTTAGCTAGAGGGTCTCAGGTTACAGGGCACGAAACATAGTAGGGCACGCCGAAGTGTACCGTGCGTTGGAATCTCCGCGAGCGCTAGCAGCAGCAAACGTCCCGTGCCGACACGCAAACCTCAGGCCCCACCGTCCGGAACCTAGCCTGGAGGCACTCTATTTAGGTGCTTTCATTTGAAGTCTAACACGCTTGTAAAGGTGGGCCTTTCGATTTCTCCCAAATCAATATGCCGGGTGCTTCAACGAAGACTGTGCGACACTTACTCATTACTTCGATACTCAATTGAAAATGACTAATTAACTTTTAATTTGTGAAAATATACATATGACTTAATTGGAAACTTGCCGAGCGTCATCAAAACCACTAAATCAGTAAATTCGAGAAAGAACTTGAGCACGTACGAAGCATAGTGCGCTAAAGTTACCCTCGTCGAGCCGGTACAAGGCTGGGGCGCTCATAAGATATGGACAAAACACACAGGCGCCATATCGCAACCGCTAGTCTTGTACCTGCACCACGAGTGGTAACTTTAGCGCACTATTACGCTTCTCACGCGCTCAAAGTCTTTATGAAGATTACTGATTTAGTGGTTTTCGATGACGCTGAGCAAGTTTCTGATTGGAACCATATGTATATTTTGACTAATTAAAAGGTAATATAGTCCTTTCTTACCTTAATTAGCGAACTGAATAGTAAGGGTCGCGCATTTTCTGACGTCCGCCACGACGAGTAATGCGGTCCCGAGAAAGTTATAACTTTATCTCGAATACACGAATTTTAGAAATTTTTTTTAGTCTTAGCTGCAACACCACTATATAAGCCCTATGTCTGTAGAAAACCAAACCGTTTTCAATTTTCTTCCTTGTTTTTTTCGCTCAACAAAATATTTAAATTTAGGTAGAGGGAGAAAGGTGAAAATCTAATTTTGTGTTTGCAGTATCTGTGAGTAGTTTGGTTGGTTGGCATAAATACCAAAAACATGTCAAACTTGAGGTATTTATTGTCTAAATGTATTCACACACCAGATTTTTAAGGTAGAGGTAACTTTTGGGCATGCATTATAGCCGAGAAACAAATGCTAAACCTTGTGCCTCTGACAATCTGGTACATATTGGGAGCCTTATATCTCATGATGCGTCATAGCTACTGCTTACTAAATACTATCCGCGTGTCGTGCTATACTTGGGCTAGTAACTCGTTTTATTTTTATTGATTGCAGAATCATGAAATTTTCATATTAAATCCGAAAACGCATTAGAAGTGAAATTTGGCAAACATTTGAACACGAATAGAAAGGCCATATTGAGTCTTCTTTATATTTTTATTACTTCTCACGATATTGCCTTCCAAGTGGCAAACTCTGATTTCCCCCTTTTTGTTGTATCTCCATTAGAAACGGTCGAATAACCGCCTAGGCACCAGAATTGGCTAACTGGTAGTTTCTGCTGGTTTGCTTTTTTGCAATATGATTCATAAAACTTTCACCACTAAATACTATTAGCCTGTATTCGTTATCACAGAACGTTTTAAATAAAATTTGACATTTGAGAAAACAAATGTGGCAATATATTGTGTTTAGTTTGTGCTGCGTGCGTGCGTGCGTGCGTTTGTGTACTATGTGCGTGTGTGTGTGCGCAAGAGACATTTCTATTCAATATTATTATTAATATTGTCGATCGCATTTCCTTTACTTGGGAAATTTCGACTTTCCCTTTTCGATGTGTTTTGTGCAGGTGCGGTCGAACCCACATCCAGACACTGGAATCGGGAAACAAATTGTTTTTACTGGTTGGATTCACATCGTGGTCATGCATAAAAATACCGTTTCGTGAACGCTATACGCAGATGGTCCTATTCCTGGGATGTCGACTGGTGGTATTTTTGTAACAACGAATTTCACATTAATTTCAAATTTATCAAATATGAAATCGAGTCATCATTTAACTCTGCTTTTTGCGAAAAGACCATTTGTCTTTCTTGTAATTCTTATAATGCTTACCCATCATTTTACTGTTCTATTAATTTAATCCAGAATCAACTTTTTGAACTTTTTGTATAGATATCAAATAAACACTGAGGCACCCAAACCAGTGGTAATTTTGGCGTGTTAACATCAGTTCAACGTGATGAATTATTAATTTAACTTGCTAAATACCATTCGCGTCTAATCCTCTACCTTGACTACTGGCTGGCATTTTGTTTTATTTATTACCCCCAAATAGTTCACAATAAAATGTTTGATATTATCAAAGGATAAATATAGTTCTTTGCACGGCGCTCCACTACCCGCCCACACAGCCATCCATTTATTGAATGGCCGCGTGGCTGGCAGCGATGCTGCGTCCAACGGAATATTTTAGCTTAAGGGAATGTTCTTGGAGTTGTTTTCTGAGGTTCCGTGAAATGTATTTTTAAATAAAATTGAATTGGTAAACCTCTAAGACAAATTCATATTTAGAACAACGTAGGGAACTGCAGGGTAACAAACCTGCCAAAAGTAAAAATGTTTCTCCTCCAGTTACCTGAATACTTGTGATACAAATTCTTTCCAAAATAAAAAAGTCAAAAATTAAAAATAACCAAAGGGAAATTTGTCATTTTCTTAAAAGTTACGAGCTAGATAGAAACAGAAACGTTTTGTTTCGCTAAATTGTACATTTGATATCAAACAAATTTGATATGGGACAATAAACAAAACTACAATTTACCAATCAATACTCCAGGTATAGGACTAAACGCGGATAGTATTTCGTAATGAATAATGCACCACTTTGAAGTGAAGCCGAAACCTAAGGCAATTACCACATTTGCACATTCGCGCGCGAGCGCACACACACATATATGCACCCCCTCCCCCCCCCCCCCCCCCCCCCCCACGCACACACACACCGATTCGGGTGCCTCAGTGTTAATTTAAAGGCTTCTGTACAAAGACAACAACAACACGACTGTCGCTATAAACCCATAGAAAGATAAAATGAAGGGTAAATATTATAACAATTATCAGGAAGACAATGTTCTTTTTGAATGAAGGAGCCTCAATTTTGGCTACGTTTTAATTTTGATATATATTCAAATTAATATCACACGCATTGTTGTTATTTTTTTAGTTAAGAAAATAGGACCAATTCAACAAACTAACAATAGAAGCATCTCTATAGCACTTAGTAAACGAAGTTTATTATACATGACTTCGATGCGTAATATTTGAAACGTAAAACAGCGCAAAGGACGGTGTACCGGATGAAGAAAGACAGCGTGAAACCAAGCAGCGAAAATCACTCTTTTCCCGATTCCATGACGCTAAGGTATTGGTTGGACCGCTTCTGCAGAATATGCAACAAAAAGGGGAAAGGCAAATAATTACATTAGAAAGGAAACGCAGTCAAAATAATAATAAAAGTATGAACCGAAAAAAAAATTATACAAAAATAATAAAATAAGGCTAAATGTTTGTTTGTTTTTTTAATAAAATTTTACATTTTATATATAGTTTATAATGATAAATATAAATCTAGTGCCATTCGATAGCCCGGGTATAGAACTACAGCCTAATAGAATTTAGAAAGCGACATTTATAGTGAATTAAGTTGAAGGAAAGCCAACAAGCCGAAACTACCAGTCGCAGTCGCTTGGCGGACACGAATTCCCTCGATGGGAACTGGAAAGAGTTTTTCCCACACGGGCCGCCGCCGGCAGCGTGCGGTGAGCTTCGGTGCTTATTTGGTGTCGCTGTTTGGCCCACCCCACCAAAAAGTGCGGCAAATCTCGCAAGTGCTCGAAATAGTTTGAAAGAGCACCCGACCTTGAGGCAAAACGCTGAAGTTTACCGCTCCTCGCAGTAGGACCCTCGCAGAGATGGCTAAATTACTTTCAAAAAGTAAATAAACTACATTACTAATTCCTTTTCTGAAAACTACAAAAATGTAATTACATTACATTACAAATTACCGCAGACTAAAGGTAATGACATTACATTATAATTACTTTCCAAAAGTAATGAAATTACTTTGAAATTACTTTGACATTACTCCTGAATACCTTTAGGCAGAAATTCGTGCTCATTTTATTTACAGTATACACCAACACAGTGTTTACAAAACAAGCCCTCGTTTGCCCACACAGCGCGTGTGCAGGAACCAGATCCGAGAGAAGCGAGGCGCTGCGCATGCGCAGTGCCGACAGCAGCACCACCGCAGCGATGTGACGTCAAAAGCTGAGTCGGTCGATATGCACCAAGACTCAGATCTTCCTGTTTATACCGCAACAATCTTATGCGCCTCAAAGTGAACCATACTGAACAGTGGTTTTGCTGGCGCACACGACATAAGTGTTAAACATGATGAATAGCTTCTTCTTTAGATGTGACTCAGAAAGGCAGTTGACTCACCGCTTTCGCTGTTCATTCAATGTTCATTCAACAGAAAAGGTTCTTACTAAAAGTGTGATATATATATGTTTCCGTCTTCCTGATTTAGAATTTGTAGTCCGTGTCAGTTTGCTAAGTCGGGCAATGACAGCTCGTTCTTACTAGGAGTCGTCACGTGAAACGTTTCCCTTCTGCCCCAGATGCAATCTAAGTCTATTCTCCCAAAAGCACTTACTATGCTGGGCAACAACGTTTCTTGGCATTTCCGGGGAGAGGAGGAGAGCCCGCGCACAGCTTTATTGAGCGCTCAAAATGGGAGAGGGAACGCGTGCCTAGACCCTCCACTTCATTGCCAAGAAGAGTTGTCTCTGAGTATAGTTGACCTATTCTCGGTCATTCCTTTCAAGAAGCATTTTTCCCAAACACCCGAAGAGCCCACGTTTTTGCGCATTGTTCCCCGAAGGGCCGGGATAATTGCTCAGCAGAAGCAGCAGAAGCGTCACCGGTTGAGGAATGGCGCGAGCTTCCTAAAGTGTGTACTTTCCCAACAAACGTGGGGCGGTATCTCGTTGTAGGCTTACTCCCGAATGAGCTTCCCAAGGGAGGGCAGCGAGGCATAGCGCGACCTGCGCCTGCTTTGCTCGAAAACGCATGAAACGTTCTGGGGCTTTGACAAGGCATTTGGAATTAACTATTTATCCCGGTAGTTGGTTGTTCACAATTGTCGATGCTTAAGGTTTGACCTCGCTTGACGAAACAGCAAGAAGGCTGGGGATCTGTTTGTTCTATCCTCTTAGGTTTTAAAATGTGTTGACCTCACTGGTGACGTGTCCTTCGCCTTGTAGCCTGTAAGCCGTTCATCCCTAAGCTAACAGTGCGGTAGAAGCTACGTGCTCGTTGGAACAGTCACACGTCTATCTTTTCCCACGTAACCACGCTCTCGTTCATGCCCACGCACAGCAAAAAGGACGGGTCGGGTGATTAAATGGAGGTGTTTGATTGGTTCTGGTTAGCTTGCAGCTCCCACCGCACTGTCAGCTTAGGGATGAACGAAGTATAGTATCGTCGTGATGACGCCGTTACGCCATGAATCTGTCGTGCCTGGAGTTCGTAAGCCTTTGCCTTCCAGCGATATCTACACGGAAGCTTTTTTCCTTCGCCATTCCAGCCATCCTTTGTGCGCCTGTTTAGCTCTTCGTACGAGGCTTTGCGTTCAGGTGGCCGTCGATTATTTCCTCTGTTGCTCTTTCACATTTCACCATGCAAACTAATTTTTCTCTTTTTTAAAGCTTGCAAACGAATTTTCTAATTTAGGACAAAAGTAATTTGAAAAGTAATGACTAATTTTGTCGAAATTACTGCCTGAAAGTAATTCTTTACATTACTAAATTACTAGCCTAGAGAAGTAATATCATTACGTTACTCATTACTTCAAAAAGTAATTTAATTACTGTAATTTCATTACAGTAATATCATTACTGCCATCTCTGGACCCTCGGATACGTAGTATCAGGCGCCCTGTGGCGTTCGCTATCCGGGATCGTGTTTGCTGCAAGCAGTGTTCGCGCGCGCGTTTTTCCGCCAGTGCAACTGTGCCTTTCGGTACCACGGAAACCGCTTTGAATTCCGTGTTTTAGTTTGAGCTCAGGGCACACAAGGAGACCTCAGCAAAACGGAACAAAGCAGTGTCTCTACTAAGCCGATAAGAATGCGCAGCATTCGCCCAATCTAATTTAATTGCGAAAACCAATGATTTTCAAGCGAAAACCAATGTCCATAAACGACCGTTACCCGGCATCCATCTTGAAAAATAAGCTCAGCACCAAAATTAAGACCGAATAAGACACGGCGCGTGTTCATTCTTGCACTAAAATTACACTTAAATATAGTTATTTTCTTTAAATACACGAACAAAATCTTAATCTGTTAAATACGTTCTCAGAACCACTTTTCGTGAGGTGGAGGAACACCCGATTATCCAAAGGAGTAAAATCAGAAAATGTATGTTTTAACAGATATTTTCGTAATCAAAACAGAAAATGTCAGTAAAAAGGCTTGTCATTTCACATTCATTTTTTACAGTGTGGAGTGATAATAATCGGTATCAGAATGAGCACATACAAATTGCTCTACCAGAATGATTGTGAACAACAATCTTACGAGTAACATACCTGTATTGTCATTTGCCCTACAAGGTTGCCAGCTGTCACCCTTATTGTTTTCTTCGTACGTGCAGCCATAGTGTCTAAGCATCTTAAACTGTATCACATTGTGCAGGATTTTACTTGGAAGTGCTGAGGTGAAGTCGTTAGCGTATGCGGGTTATATAGCAATTTTTTGTTCCGTCAAGAAAAATTTCGGGAAACCGGTCGAGCTGATCAAATATTTTTGTAACATTACTGGTGATGCCGTAAACTGGGGAAGTGCTGCGGCTTTTGGTATGGGTCCTGGGCTCCGAAACCCTTCAGGTTCCAGCGGTTTTGTTGGACCCATGAGCTAACTAAATACCTTGGCGTACCATTTCACTGGTTTCGTAACAGCAAAGCGTAATGGTCGGAACTTTCTTCTGACCTAGGCAGGCGTACTTCGAAAAGGAAACACCGCGAACTGTCTATTTTCGCTCAATCAACGGTGTGCAATTAATTTTAGTTGCAAAGCTATGGTCTGTTTTGCAAGTGCTCCCGTACGATCGTATTAGTATACAAAAGTTTCACCATATTTTCGCAACTTTATTTGGTGTTCAGTTTGGGAGCCAATGAGCCGAGACAATCTCTTCGTGTCCGGCATGGTGGGCTTGGGTTGTCACATTTATTTGTTCGTCAGGCTGTGTCACGTTCTATGTTTTTGAGGGATCAAGTGAACCCCTTTATACAGATGTTGCTAGAAACAAAACTGTAACACCACCTCTTATTCTTCTTTCTTTTTTTTTCTGTGTGTCCTTTGATTCTAGTGGAGTAACTACCCCGGTAGGTTATTTGAAAAAGGTTGTTGATTCACTCAACTTTCTTTCAGCGATATTTTCTTATTACTATCTTGCATTCATCAGTGCAAAACGTCTCTCATGTGACTTTATAGAAGTCATGTTTCCGCCACCTTTCTATAGAACTGCTTTTGCAAGGCAAGGACATAACTTTCTCTCGCGTGTGAGTTGTGTGTTCCCCCTGCCTCAAAATCGTTATTTTTCAAATAGCACAGTGATACCTTCCAGTCAAAGTGTGGCTGCGCGAGAAGGGTATTATCTACCATGGTCCGTCGACTGTTTGCTGTTCAAAAAGCCAGAAACTATTGAGCATGTCTTTATATTTTGCTGTGACGCCGTTTTTGTTCTGGGACGTGCTCCAGCGGGCGATACAACAGGACTGTTTATCAGCACAAGAATTATATGTTTGTGCTCTTGGGGATATATAGCATTGGGAAAACAAGAATGGTGGAACGGCATGCCGACCAGGATGCAAAAGAGGCACAGAGAAATTACTGTCTACTCTTGCACCAAGTGGAAGGCGTTTTAAAAGCTCCCGAGCCTGTGCCAGAGTAGATCACCATGTTTGGTGCATCAATCCCAATGCAAAATGTTTAAGACGCAACACCAAGAAAATGGGGGTGTTTAACACGTGGCAGAGGCCCGACGAAGGCTCTATGTGTTTGGTGCTCTGAATGCAACAAAAAATTTAGAAAATCGCTTACCTAGCCGATTCGGCAGCGCGTTGAGCTAACACGCAGGTGGCTCGGGTTCGATTCCCGGCACTGCATGTCCTTTTACCTTTATTTATAGATGTCGAAGATTCGAGAAGGTTGGAGGCCGTCGAGCTTGTTAATGTTCAAAATGTATAGTTCGAGAAGGTTCGAGGCAAAATTATAGGGTAACAAAGTGATACGTAAAGAGTGGCCACTGAAGCCCTATGGCGGCCCAGGTTTTAGGATTCACAACACCCGCTAGCTGGCGTAGTGGTGCCTAAATTATTTATACATTCGTTGTATTTCCCTACCCCAAAACCCAATATAGCTCTTCGCTAACTGGGTTATGGAACAGTGAATCTTATTGAAATGTTTCTGTTTTTATGTGTTTTTTTCCCTTTTTTAGATTGGATTTTAAGTTTTTAATAACATTTCGAGTTAGATTTCTGTTCGATAATCCAAGTAGCGAAACATTATATTGAGTCTGGGGGTAGGCGTTGTACCAATATAAAATAGGTTAACTTTAATCTTCAAATTTTTTGAACTATCAGTATCTCCGAAATTTCAAAAACAAACATTACGACTGCGACTGCGGCCTTGACAAGACGCACGACTTGGCAGCCGCAATAACGGCAGCCTAAGTGGCGGGGGAAGGATGCGGTGCTCTGTTGCTGTCATATGTGGATTTTCCGGCGTTCTTTTTTTTGTGGCGAAAGTGAGAAGGATAAAGCTCTACAACGTGGAGAGTGTTTCAAACGTCTTTTCAGCGTCGTCAGAAAGCTTATTTCCGTTTCCCATAAATTTAAGCTAGCTGGCGCTACAAACACGAACGTGTCGTCTTGAACGACGCTTTTACTTCACGAGCGTACATGCATTCCACGTTCATTTGAACACTTGAAGCGTCGAGCTCGCTCTCGGTGCTGCTCATTTGCTCGCCCTTACAATGAAATGGAATACACATTTCAACGGACGCCTACAGAACAGTTACCGTTGTCATGGTTGTCTTGGTGGTGACAATAAATATTTGTAGGTTACTCAAATCTTTTGTTCGGCTGTTCCCTTCTTTTTTGTTGTTTATTGCAGCGGTTTTAATAATATAGTTTGCATTGTGCATTATTCCTTCTGGAACTTAGAATTTACGCGTTCATTTAAGCAATTCATTCCTACCTAAAATGCAAAATTATTTTAGTCACGCCAAAGTAGTGTGCGGAACCTGCGATCGAAATGAACGAACGTACAAAATCAACGAAATTATCCACTCATTCAGACAGCACCCATATATGTATCTACTATCTAGCTATGTAAGAAACGGAGGCGCCTAAAGAGGAATCCGAGACCAAATGCACAACAGTCGCCAGGTGCGCTGACAGTCAAGTAAGCCGCTGGGGCCTATCGGAGTGGGAACTATTTACGTTACTGTGGCTTAATTAATGACAGAATCTTCTAGGCTCCCAGGGAAGGCCCAAAGGAAGCCGTGCTGCGCCGTAGGGAGTTAGTCTTCGACCTGCGCTCGGTTCTGCCTTTGCGTCACCAATGTCACCTGTTATAATTAGCTCAATATTTTGTGTTTTGGGGAACAGGTTCGCCCTATTAAACATTTAGTTTTGCTTCAGCGTTTCGTTGACTTATCAATTGTAATTTGTGACACTCTGGTGGAGGTGCGGCGTACCGCATTCCATGCCCGGGAAACGTGTCCCTCAGATTTGTCGGACTGGATCGTTTTCATGTTCCGGAAAGCTAATCCCCGTCGACGAACCCGAAACTCGTACCAGCCGTCGAACCCAAAGACTTCCCCGGAATTCAACCATCTATTGGCCAAACCAACAATGACTGCTGCCACGATGAACACCACGTCGCAGCAAGACTGAAAGCCACCGACGTCCATCGGCTGCGTGCATGCCACGCAACGGACGCCGGTGACTTTTCATGGGGATATTTACGAAGATGTGGACGACTGGTCGAGCTAGTACGAGCGCGTCCCTCGGTTCAAGAATGGAGGCCTGAATGACGTCTCCTGAATGTCTGCACAGCTCTGGAAGGCACGGCACGCACCTGGTTCGAAAGCCAAGAAGCGTTGATGTCGTCGTGGAAAGACTTTCAGACCGTGCTTCGACGCGCATCTGCAAACCAGTAGCGTCTTCAGCGGGCAGAACAACTTCTACAAGCAAGAAGCCAATTTTGTCGCAGACGTTCCTAGCCTGATAAACCGTGCCCACCCAAACGCTTCCGAAGAGGAAAAGCGTCGGGTCAAGATGCGGGGAGTGAATGCAAACATCATAGGAGGCTTTGTGCTAACCCCGCCTACCACCGTCGAAGGTTTCGTCACTGAGGCCACAAACATAAAACGTGTCCTCAAAGATGGCCTTCCACTACCACCGACTTTCTGCCGTCACTACCCGCTCGCCTCCTGGCTCCAACACCCCGGACATCTGCAAGATCATTCGGGACGTCGTCCGGGAGGAACTAAAGGAACTCCTACATGCTGCCGCAAAACAAGCTTTGCCAACTATCGCCGAGTTTGCCAGGGAAGAAATTCAGCAAGCGCTCCAGCCAGAGGTTCTCGTCAACGCCGCTCCGGACCCCCCGGCCCTGAGCTACGCCGCCGTAGCTCGTCACCCGCTTTCCCGGTAGTATTCGGTGGCACCTCCAAGAGAGACCCCTTCGCCACAGTACACTTCCCACCATGAGCAACGTGGGCCTCAAAAGATCGACGTGCGGAGGACTGCGCACCGGCACTCAATATGCTTCTACTGTGGAGAGGCTGGTCGTGTTTATCGCCGCTGCTACTACCGCCAGCTCGGGCCCCGAGGTTTTCAACCGAACGACCCTCACCCAAGATACGGCAAGCGACCTTGGTGCACAAATGAATACCTACCCCAGTCGCCATCTCCGAGACCGACTCCCTGCCACGGTTTCCGATCGCCGTCACCCCGCCTCCCAGCATCCCCTCTACGCAGGTCCCGCCATGAGAGCCTGTCCATCGTCTCGCCGGGAAAACTAAGAGCGGCAACCCCTGGAGATGGACTTCCCGAAAGCCGACGTCGTAAAGAGCCTTAAAAAACACCGGAGTGCTCGTACTCTTGCGACGCCACGCATCGAAACGAGGCTGCCGCAACAGTGCCCAACAACTTCAACGTTGTCATCAACGGCCACCACGCGTCAGCACATGTGGACACCGGAGTGGGCTATTCCGTATTGAGTGGGAGACTGTCTCGGCGCCTCAGGAAAATCACTACAATATGTAATAGCCCGCACATACACAACGCCTGAGGTCACCTTATTACACGAGTTAGACGGTGCACCGCCCGTGTCTAAATTCACGTCGAAACCTGTCCCCGAATTTCGCCTTTCTTCAGAACTGTGCGAGGGACCTTATCCTCAAAATGGACTTCTTGTGCGAGCACGGTGCTATCCTCGACCTGGGAGAAAACAGGTTGATTCTCCGACAACCTGTCCCGACGACGGAAGTTTCTACGATAATGACAGCCACTATACGAGTACTTTTCGACCGTGTAAACCTGCCGTCGTGGTCGAGTGTTTTGATATCCGTCGAGACCGGTGAAGTTTCCTGCTTCCAAGCTCTGCTCGAGGTCACCATCCAGTTGCCTCTTGAAAGAGAAATTGGAGTAGCAAAAGCTGTAACAACGCTTCAAGACGGACGTGCCACAGTCATTGTTACAAACTTCCGACAAGTACCGCAAGACCTTAACAAAGGTACCGCCATTGGCCACACCAAGTAACTCCGGGACACAACCGTGACCACTGCAGTCTCCGAAGACCTGTCATCCCCGCAGCCCCAGAAAACGCTGCCCACAGAACTTGACATCGATCTGAAGCTTCCTACTTGAGGTAAAGGGCGGCTGCTTGAACCTCTCGGCCTCTACCTCCTCAAGGGTGCGACAAACGACAGTAGGGAAGCACCGCATTGTCGCAGTCGACGTCAAGCTCCCGCTCCACCAGGCACTCTGCGCGTTAAGTACGCGCTCCTTAACTCCTACTCCGACGCCCCGAGTTTCATACTCCGTGCGCAGCAACTAAACGACGCATGGCGTACAGGAGCGAGCGCGACACACCGAGGCTGCGTTCCAAACCTACTCGAATGGATCAGAGTTACCCTGGCGGATTATGTTACGTGACAACAAAAATAGAGAAACGCTGGACGCGGGTAGGTTTTCGAAAACTACCTTTACACTAGAGTTAGATCGCGTAAGTTTTGAAACGCTGCCAGAAACTGTCGACGAGCCACACGAGCTCCTTCCGACGGTGGATACGGGTGGCACAGGCCGAAATTACTTCGAAGATAAATTAATTCGGCCCATGTAGAGTGGCAGAGTCTAAAGCAAAGGAAACGGCGACGTTCTGAAGTTTCTATGAACGTTTTGATATTCCTGAAAGGTTTGAAGACTCGCTTCGTGCACATGCATGGAAATTTATCTTGGCCGATGTATTTATTGACCATGCATGCTGTTTCAATTTAAATTAAAGGCAATATACTTGAACCCGCTCGTCAACGCAGGAAACTCTCCAATTTCTCAGAGATTCCGTGGTTCCGTTGGTTCAGTCTCGCAGCGCGAGACGGAAGCTACGCCGATACCGGCACACCGTTGTTCGATAGGAAGAGGTTTGTTCATGCGGTATGCATGAACAATCCTCTTCCGCAACACTTGACTAATATGTTTCGGCTTTCCAAACAAAGTATCTTGATTCGCTGGGCTAACTAGCAGCGTTCCGACTGTCTTCTCATCTCAACTCTTCTGTTGCTGAGCTGTCGGCACGCTACCGTTCGATAGATGAATTCATTTTCAGGCGAAATGCATGACCAAACCTTTCCCGCAACGCTAACTGATGTTTCGGCTTTCCAATCTATGTGTCTTTATTCGCTGCGGCTGGGCAAAGCATTCTAAGCAGGGCAGAGGTCTGACTGTCTTTTCATCACAACTTTAATTGTCGCCGAGCTATCGGCACGTTCGTTCGATAGATCAATTCGTTTTCAGGCAAGAAGAACAAACAAAACCTTTGCTCAATGCTCACTGATGTTTCGGCTTTTGAATCGAAGTACCTTTATTTGCTGGGCAAAGCATTACAAAAGGGGAGAGTGATCCGAATGTTTCATCTCGACAACGTTTATGTCGCTGTGCTATGGGCACGAAACCGTTTGATAAATGAGTTTCTTTTAAAACGAGTTGCATGAACAAACCTTTTCGGAACGCTAATTGCTGTCTTTGCTATCAAATCAAAACGTTTTTACCTGCTGGATTAAGCACTAATCAACTGAAAAGGGGCAGCGGTCCGGCTACGCCTTTTGTCTCTACGTTCTCAACAGCAGCGCAGCCATCTTGTTTGTTTACGAGACGTCACGAAGCGCGAAGTTACCCGCGCACCGAGTAATTCTGGGTGCACGAAGAGCGCGCTCGAGTGTCAGTCTCCGGTGTCACTCCTGCCCGTCTAGTGAAAGGACCGCCAAACTCTCGCGCTTTGGAGCACGGACTTAATGCGCCCACTGTACCGAGTGTCCATGATAAAAAGGGAGGTCATTCAGGAGCAAGTTCACAAAATGATTAACGGCGACATCATCCAGCCGTCAAGCAGTCCATGGGCCTCCCCAGTCGTGCTCGTTACGAAGGAGGACGGAGCTCTCAGGTTCTGCGTCGACTATCGTCGATTGAACGCTGTGAATAAGAAAGATGTCTATCCGCTTCCTCGCATCGAAGACACGTTGGACCGACTTCGCCACTTCCGATATTTTGCGCCGATGAATCTAAAGAGTGGATTTTGGCAGAACGAGGTCGACGAAAGGGATCGCGAAAAGACGGCCTTTGTCACATCGGACGAGCTGCACGAATTCAAAGTAATGCCCTTCGGGCTGTGAACGGGCGCCAGCGACCTCCCAGCGTGTCATGAACACCGTCCTCGCCGGTCTGAAATGGCCGAGCTGCCCGGTCTACCTTGGCGACGTTGTGATGTTAACCAGTAACTTCGACGAGCACTTGGGACGACCCCAAGCCGTGCTTCAAGCCATCAAGACAGCTGTACTCACCCTAAAGCCGACGAAATATCGATTTCCATATGGGAATCTCAAGTGCCTGGGCCACCTTGTGAGTAGCGAAAGAGTTCGTCCTCACCCCGAAAAGACACGTGCCGTAGCCGCATTTTCACCGTGGTCTGACAAGGAGTCCATAAGAAGATTTCTCAAACTCTGTTTCTAAGACTTGTGCGCGTTACTTGAATAATATAATAATCAATCAAATCAATCAAATCTTTATTCAACATTGCACAGATGTTAGGGGCGCAGACAAGAAGCCTATAAAAGGCTTGACTAAGGGTCTGCGCCCCCTACAAAAACTTAGCATTGCAACAGGGGAACGTCATAACAAAAATAGAAAATCACAATGGAGGTGCGTCTCAAATTTGCGAACAAAACACTGTAAGAGCGGTATAGCAACAGAAAAAAGAACATACTGTGACTTTCAAATGCTAATCAACACTTAGGCTATTTAATAAAGAGGGTAAGTTAAAACGAAGCATCTGACGACCGTATACTTAGTCGCCTCGGGCAATGAGGAAAGGGAGGGGAGGGTACTTTTCAATCAAGGATAAACAGAAAAATACCGTGGTCAAATATGTCCGACAAGCCTTACAAACGCGCTTTTTACTAACCACTCAAACTCGAGCCCAGATGTCCAGATAGGTGGCAGCACATGTTTTTAAAAGGGTGGATTACCTTGATACTTCGCAATAATTCGATTGATTGTGTCGGTGTGCCTCTACGTAAGGAGACCGTAGTGTCACCTGGTGACACAACTTGACGTGACAGTGACACATTACCGCGTAACTTGACGTTAAAGTACCATGCGACTACGTAACCCAACGTCGGTGTCACGCGACTGGTAACTTCATTTCACAGCTTCACGGGATCATATTGCCGCCCGGAAAACCGAGAAAGCACCGCTCGGTAACGGTCTTCTAGAACATTCCCGTTCATTCTCGCACCAGACGTAAGTTTCCCTCTGCTTTGTTGTTCTCGAAAGTGCCAGCTCATCCTCGCCCCGATCGCGCGACGCTCGAACTTTTTTGCCGAACTTTCGAGATAACGACGCACTGTAGATAAGCAGCTGCCCGCGACCTTGTCGAGTCAGTCTCGCTCGCGCTCTGTTTTGCCGCCGAATCGCCGCCTGCATCTCTGCTGCCTCGAAGCTCTTTCGTTACTTATTGTTGGTTGGCACAAGTTTGCCCATTAAACCTTTATTTTCAGTTTACTCTTCGCCTACTTGTCGCCTTAATTCGTGACAATATGCCTCCACGCAACAGCGTCGCGTCCCACCCCAACGTCAAAGTGTAACTTCGCATTGTGAAGTCGGGTGACGTCGTGTTACGGCAGAGTCACGTCAAACACACCCGCGTAAGTGACGTGAGGTGCTCCGGAGGCTAACGTGACGTTGCTGCCGTCCGCCAATTTTAGCGGTAAAATATCGTATGTCGTGGAATAAGAGCCCCTTAAGTCGGCGTTCAGCGGTAATTGATACTTCACACATAGGATCGGGGTGATTATCTTCTTTGGTTATGTTATAGGAGGTAATGCCCCCAACTACTGCGATATGATACATTAGCATCATAATTGCAACTACCGTTACCAAAATATACCCATATGTATATTACGTTTCAATTTTAAATCTTTTTATCGTCCAACATGCTCTTTAAATAAGAAATACCCGACAGTAGGCACGTGGATTACCATATCAATTAAAGGTAATAAACGATACGAAGATGCCGAAAAACAAAATGTTTGGAATCGCCACGATTCCGAAAAGCAACCGTTATGAAAATATGCAAAACACTCAGTGTTGGTTTGCAGAAGATAACATTGTGTAAATTGGTGTTAAACGTATAAGACCTTAAAGGCTAATAGAGCAACCAAGGGTCTTATTCTGGGTATATACGTATTAGGATTATAACGATAAAAAAAGAAATATTTCACTTAAGTAATTATACAACAAAGGTAGGTCGTCGGTCGCGGGAGGCTCGTCCACAGAAATTATACAGCCAGATAATAGATACGTTAATTGGTTCCAGATGTAAAACAAAACGTCATGGACGTCGACGGAAAATTTTACTATAATTAATAGCGCCGTTCCTGGGCAGTAATTAATAAACCAGCGTCTAGGCAGTACAAGACGGCTAATAATGATGTCGTATTTGAACAGAAATCAGCGCAGCCGTTTTGGCGGCAATTGGTTAATTCTCCACATTTTGACTTTATCTGACGCGTTATTTTTATAACTCTAAAGTAGATTGCCCAATTTCTGTCCTGGACACTTTTAAAAGAATATAAAGAGAGATCTGGTAGACTCTAAGCAGATTATAATTCTTTTAACCACGTGACTCTTCCTTTAAGACGTCATGCTGAAGATCCCGGGCTGCCTCGAGTGTCTACCCACGAAGCTATATTAAGAGGAATATAAAAGGTATAAGCTTTAAAAGAGCAAACAGGCAGGGACAATAGGAAATAACAATAGCGCCCGTCCCTGTCGTTTGTATTATTTTCTATTGTCCCTGTCTGTTTCCGCTTTTAAACCTTATACCTACCGTGGACCAAGTAGCCCAAATCAAAGTTTTAATGAGGAATATTTAAGTTTTCCTAATGTTTGTTCACTACTGAGGCTCATGCAAAGCGCGACCTCTGATGCACAAAACGCGAGCTCCAGTATGTAGATTATCCACTGGTAAGCGATAATCGTATGCATCGTCGACTAGTAAGCAGCATTCGTTAATGACCCAGGACGTGACACGAACGTCCTTACATAAATTATCAACTCCCCGAAAGTACGGCAGTACAATCGGGGAGTTGATGATTTATACGAGCGGGCTGAGATATAAAAGAATCGGAAATGTTCTTGCTTCACGAAACATGAAATAACAAACTGCGATTCGTTCCTAGTCAACACGAAGAATTTATTACGAACACCGCTCTGTGAGCCATGGTGCGGTTAAACAACGTTTTTTTTTGGCCCGGTTCAACGTGGCGTTTTATGTCTCGTCATGTTTACACAAAAAGCCGGCCTGTTTGAACCTCGTTGAGTCGATCCCGAGACATAGACGACTCCGGAGAGGCGAAAATTCTTTTCCGCACGCGTGTGGTGTTTACGGCGGTTCAAGTCACTCAGAATGAAAGCTCCCAAACTCTTGGTCGGGGACAGAGCCAGCAGATGTCGTCGGCACGGCAAATAGATCCCCGGGGCACACGATCAACACCGGACTCGGAAGGCATTACTGCGAGCCGAGTCAACAGAACTCCGCCGTCGTGTCAACATGGCCGACTCTCTGCTAGTGTCGCACGCTCACCGGCACGGCATCGCAGGAAAAAAACTAACCCGGAGGCACGGCGTGCGAGCCGCCAAGCATCAACAGTGAGGAGAAAAACCTCCTAAGTACATTAACCTCTGACGTTGGGACATCATGATATATAAAAATATAAAACGCACAAGAGGTACTTCGGTGCCCTTTTTATCTCCTAGTGCAAACAGTGGGAGAAGCAATACTCAGAATAAAATGTGGGACTTGATTCCGAAGGATGGTAGGTTTAAAATGTTTTGTAGTTTTAATCTGGATAAACAGTGTCACAAAGAAGACGCGCATTAAAATAAAATGATTTCTCAAACTCGTGAAGATGTGTATGGTAGATTTGTCGAAAACACAAATTAAAACATGTTAGATTTTTTTTTTAGAAAACTTGCCACATTTTGTTTACATGGTATCAGTCAAATCTTTTAGTGGCTTAGGTTGTCAAAAGGGATTTGGAATTTTGAAGATCCTGGGAAGAGCCAGCTTTCGTAACGTCGAGCAATTGTGTGTTTAAACACTCGACATCTTCCGGAACCTAAACACAATCACGAAATAGTACAATCAGGTCACCATATTAGATTATTTGCTGATCCAGGACTGTCGCAGCATTCCCTCGTTGTCAGGAACCAACGGTGATTATATAATAGCATTGCCAATTATGTTATGTTATCAAATATACTAAGGTAGCCCTGCTTCAGGATGGGAGTCTCGGCTCTCTACAAATCGGAATGTTCAGTGTTCTGTCATTTATTTTTACGGCTACATAGGATAGCGCCATTTCCCAATTTATTTCAATTTAAGGAATATATTTGCCGGCCAGCGTTTATTTCATTTGTTGGTTAATTTAAAAAGAAAAATCTTTAATAAAAAAGCCTTTTCTTTGAGAAACATATGCAGTTAATATCTCTTGTGCATACCTGGTGATATAGAGTTCAAATCCTCTTTCCGTCAGTGGTGTGACAGGAGGAGATTAACTCAATTGGATTCAAGCAATCACTGGATCTTGTTTGTTTACATGAAGAAAGCCATCTTAGGAGTATCACTGCACTTGCTAAGTTAATGCTGTACCGGGTCCACATAAAGCACTTCGACGATATATAACTCCATCTAAATATATTTTAAATTAAACTTTTGCGTTGTAACAGTACAAGTACATGAATTTAGGCTAACCTCAACGCACGAATTATGCATTGCACATTAATTCAGTTATACCATGATTAATTCTGAAATTAGGAAAATTAATAAATTCAAGGGCAAAATAATTTCTCTTTTTTAATTAGACAATGTTTATTATTAGTAGGCTAAGTGGTATTTAGTGTATACAAAAACTAAAGGAAAAAATGCTATGTAACGTCACGTTCTTGTTTTTGTTTATGTGATTCGTCCCTTCGAGCGTATTTTTGTTTTCAGTCCAACGGTTACCTTCTCTATCATGCTACGCGTGCTCCAATAGTTTTTTTTTACCATATGCTCCTCGTGACGCAAATGTAATTAAAAACATAATATTCATCGCTCATCTTACTGTGTTTATGCTTCATCCTGCACAGGCCGGAGAGCTCTATGGAATGTAGAAGAGCCGATGGAGATGGGCACTCCTCCGACCCTTTCCCACCTGGACTTTCTCACTGGTGCGTCAAGACTCCAGCAGACACAACAGCTACCACCTCAGCCTCACCTTAGACGGAGAAAAATTTTAAAAAGTGGGCTTGTTATTTTTTTAGCCCTGGTGCTATATTCCTAGCATTTTGGGCCTTTAGAAAAGAGACAACATTTGTTAATTAGGTAATTAAGTAATAATTAAATACATATATATTAATCATGTTATAAATATTAATTGCCGCTTTACCCCACTATAGCATAGCCGTGACGTACCGTTTAAGATACAACAGTTCCAGCGGGAGCTACAGGGCGAGAAATGTGCTTATTGTACACATCTTTCAAACCGAAACTGATAGCGAAGTGCACTCGCGATGTCGATTTCTCCGTCTAGCGCCTGTTTTGCAAGCCAATTTTCTTTGCCGCACGTCGTGTGCTCGTCTACGGAGAGAACCTGCAGCACCGAATATCTCAACCAGAGCCATTTATACTGGGAGAGTTCGGTGTTTTTTAACACGCCGACGTCAAGCAACCACAGCTGCAAATCAGGCAACCTGGAGATGGCACCTTACCTACGCAATCTTGGGGCATCGAATTTTAACCCACTCTGAATTGGGCTCTCAAGCAATAGAATCGCCCTCCATTGTAATGAAAGTGTTTCTCATTAGCGTAAGCGTCTTTGGCGCTGTGGACGCAATCAACAGCTCAAACCTGCTTATCTACTGCACTCAGTGTCAAACCGAAACCCACACGTTATGTCTAGCCGAACCAGAACTGAAACAAACCAAAATTCGTCGCCATTATCTTGGAACTCAACCGGAACTTAACGAGAAAAAGAATTAACGGTAACCGGTTAATATCAAATTTGTACCGTATTTTTTTAATTTTTTTTTAAAACACGATTTGAATATTTAAAAATACAAAAAATATGCGGCTGTATTTCTCATAGAGTTAATATAATATACGCTCAGGTTCAGCTGATGCATGTGTGGAGTTTCAAACTAAATCAGACGGCCACCGTTCTAAAATTTACTTCCAGTAATGAATTTCTGTGGAAGAAGCTCCCTACCGAAAAAAGCAGTCTTAACTGGATAATGGAACAGAAAATCTAACTGGACTTCAGGTTTCCAGCAAGAAATCAAGTTAGATTTGTTGTTCCATAATCCAGTTTGTACTGTTTTTGTTTTTTTCGGTAGGACTAGGTGCATTTTCAGGCTACGTTTGATTGTTAAAGCAAATATTAAGAATTGCTTTGTAAAATGTGGCTTGGAACATTTTTCAGTTGCGTAAACAAATATATTGATGCCTTACATTTTTTTTGTTCTTCCTACTACGTGTATCACTTGTGATACACGTAGTGTATCACGTTTGTATATCGTATATGTATATGTATATGTACATCGTGTTTGTATCACTACGTGATACAAACACGATATACATATTTCCGCTCTCGCCTTAATTTCCGTTTGTACCACTACGTGATACAAACGGAAATTAAGGCAGGACCTGGAAAGCCAAAAGGCAGGAAATGCAAAGTCACGGAATGGGACAAATTCAGGACAATACTCAACGAATACGAGACGGAAGAAATCAAAGACATAGGGGAATGGATGGAGGGACTCAAGGCTTCTGCCGAACGAGCCACCAAGGTAATTCTGGAAGAAGCAAACGTCGAGGCAGCGGACAGCAGTCTCCTTCACTTATGGGAGGCTAAATCTAGCACGCGAAACAGACTGCGAACCCAGAAGGGAAACCGCTATCTCCGAAGGACAATCGCTAAGCTGAGCAGGCAGATTGAAACCCACGCGGACAAGGTCACAAACGAGCAGTGGCAAGATACGTGCGATGGTTTTGACAGCCAACCCAACGTACCGACGACATGGAATATCCTTCGACACCTACTCGACCTCGACGGTAACAAGACGGCCCAAAGGAACAAGATGAGTGAAATCATAAGGCGACACAATGGAAGCGCAGACGACCTCGTCGAAGAAATCTGTCGGAGGTACATTGGGGCCAGCCCGCCAAAGATACCCACAAGGTACAACGGTGAGAATAACGCAACGCTGGACGCGCCCATTACAGAAGTTGAAGTTCTCGAGACCCTGAGGGAACTCAAAACCAAATCGGCTCCCGGGCCGGACGGCGTCACCAACAAGATGATACGACATTTGGATGAAGAGGCTGTCACAGGCATCACACGCTACATGAACGTATGTTGGGAAAATGGCTCTCTTCCCGGGCAATGGAAGACTGCCAAAGTAGTCATGATTCCGAAGCCGGGAAAGAAACCACAGCTAGACGCCCTTCGCTCCATCTCGCTTACGTCCTGCGTCCGAAAACTAATGGAGCACGTCATCTTAAAGAGGCTACACAAATACATGGAGGACGGAGAGCTTTTTCCTCATATCATGATTGGGTTCAGGCCACACCTGTCTACTCAAGACTTGATGCTTCGTCTGAAATACCAGATCGTGGAGGGAGAGAAGAGCTCCCACCTGGACACCCGTGCAGTCCTCGGTCATGAATTAACCAAGGCCTTCGATTCTATCAAACACGAGGCGGTACTCGACAACCTGGAGAAGCTGGGGGTGCGGAAAACGCTCGTACCATTATATACAAGACTTCCTGAACGAAAGGACAGCCAAGATCACCATAGGAGGCGTAGAGTCGAACGACATACGGCTCGGAGGAAGAGGTACGCCACAGGGGTCGGTCCTCTCGCCATACCTATTCAACGTAGCCATGATTGGACTGCCGGAGAAACTCGAGAAGATCGAAGGCCTTTACCACAGCATATATGCCGACGACATCACCCTCCGGATGGCGGGGGGCAGCGACGGACACATTCAAGACACCTTACAAGAGGCGATACGCACGGTGGAGGAATGCGTCACCCCACGGGGATTGGTGTGCTCCCCACAGAAGTCGAAGCTCCTACTAATCAGACCCGTTTGGCTGAGGAAATTACCATTCAACATCGACCTCCACCCAGAAGGACTTCGAATACCGGTGGTTCAAAGCATAAGATCACTAGGCCTACGCATACAAGCGGACGGCCGCAACGGAGAAACGATAAACATACTGAAGGCAGCAACCTAGCAAATCTCCAGACTCATCGCCAGAATCGCTGGCAGGAGCCACGGGATGAGGGAGAAGAATCTCGTACGCCTAGTCCGCGCGTTCGTCATGAGCCGGCTGGCATACGTTATCCCCTTCCTAAAGCTCGGGGTCGCGCAAAAAACCAATGTGGAATGCCTCATCAGAAAAGCGTACAAGAGAGCCCTGAGGCTGCCAGACTCGACGTCAAACGAGGAACTAGCAGCACTCGGGCTACACAACACCATAGACGAACTCATCGAAGCTCAAAGAACGTCCCAACTAGAGAGACTTACGAAGAGTGCAACGGGTCGTCACATTCTCAGGAACCTCGGCCTTCGCTACGAGGCGCAGAGAGGACAGACGGTGGACGTCCCCCTACACACCAGAGAAAAGCTCAACATCCCACTCTTACCGAGGCACACGCATCCCGTCCATCACGCGGAGAGAAGAACGGCTAGGGCTAAAGCCCTGAAGAAGCAGCTAAAGACAGAAGAAGGAGTCATCTTCGTGGACGCGGCGGAATACGACAAGAAGCTGAAAGCCACGACGGCAGTCGCGGTGGATCGGGAGGGACTTATCATCGCGAGCTGTAGCGTCAGGACGACGGAACCAGAGGTAGCGGAGGAGGTAGCCGTAGCGCTAGCGCTTAACATACCCAACGCTCGTATAATAGTGAGCGACTCGCAGACAGCGATCCGGAACTTCGCGAGAAGCAGAGTATCGCCGGAGACGCTACGCGTACTAAGGGGTTTCGATAAAACAACGAAAACAAAACTCGTCTGGACACCAGCACACTCGTCCCTTCCCGGTAATGAGGAGGCACACGACGCGGCCCGAGGGCTTACTAACCGGGCCGAAGTACCGTCGGACCCCTCCACCGCATCATTGTCGCGAAGAGACAGGCTGGTGACTTTCAGAGACATCCTAGACCATTACGCTAGCGCAAGGATGCGATACCCTCCCGCGCATCCCTCGCTAAACAAACAACAATCCACAACGTGGAGAAAGCTTCAGACAAACACGTTCCCGAATCCGGCTATACTCAGCCGATGGTATCCAGACAGATATAGGGAAGCATGTAAACTATGCGGCCAAAGGGCTAACTTGAATCGCATAATATGGGAATGCGCTAGCGATAGATCGTGGAGCAAATGCAAACAAAATACTGGGGCAGTTAGTTGACTTAGGGAGCTGGGAGACCACCCTGCTCAGCACAGACCCCGAAGTGCAAGAACAAGTCGTCCGTCTGGCCGAAGACGCCGCCGGGGTCCACAAGGATCCTGGCCGTCGTCTGAGGGGGAGATGGAAGGGGGCTCCTTAGCGTGTTCCTGACCGGCTCCTACTCCATCTCTGGGCGCAAATAAAGTTGATCTGACTGACTGACTGACTTCTTTTACCTCTTTCTATTTTTGTTTTCAGCACAAGTTCGCCAAATTAAACGGTTACTTTCCGTTCATTCGTCGCCTCATCATCAGTCATTCGTAATATTTTGGTCGAGATGCGGGGCAAGGATTGCCCATGAAAACAGCCCTCCGAGCACTCGTCAGTCAAGTCCTATCCCAAGCCTGCCCAGAAGACCCGTCTTCACCTCAGCACCACAACAACAAATTTGGGGGTTTTACGTGCAAAACCAACGGCGGGCATCTGGAACGCCCCAGCGGAAAACTGAGGATTCATTTAGACCACCTGGGGGTCTTTTCACGCCCAACCAAAAGCTCGGTTACACGGCGCCTTCTCCGGAATAAGTCTCCGTCAAGATTGCGGGCACCTTGGCCGGGATTCCAGTGTATGTTAATAGCTTACACTTCCTAACATTTACTTTCATTTTCCACGTGTCGCACCACTGTGAAAATGCATGTAAATCCTGCTGTAATAACAGAGTCATCGGGGTTAGCAATACAAAGATAAATAATGCAATCTTTCGCAAACATTCTGATGAAAAATGCTGGATGAAGAGGAAGGTCATTAATATATATAAGAAATAGAAGCGGTCCCAGAATGCTGCCTTGGGAACACCAGATGATACGGGAATGCTCGATGACTTGCCCTGGCCAACACGTACTGCTTGAGTCCGGTTAGTTAAAAATTCAGCTATCCAGAGTATGTTAGAAGGATGAATGTTTGCAACAAAATAGTGATTTGGGCCAGTTGGCTCATTATGGGAAAAGACAAGCGCCGAAGGACTAGGACAAAAAAAGGAAACAACGACACAAGGCGCACTCGCAACTGAAGTTTTTTCAAAAAATAAAACTTCAGTTGCGAGTGCGCCTTGTGTGGTCGTTTCCTTACTTTGTCCTAGTCTTTCGGGGCTTGTCTTTTCCCGATGAATATTTAGTTCAGAAAGCTTATACAAAAGCCTTTGGTGAGGGACAGTGTAGAATGCTTTTGAGAAATGCATAAAAATGGCATCCGTACGTTTAGACGAGCGAAAGTTGTGATTCAGGTCAGTAACAAATTCAAAAAGCTGGGTTTCACAAGAATAACCCCTTCTGAAACCGTGCTGAATATTATATAGGAAATTATTTTTTTAAGATAATTCATATTATGAAAGTAGATGTCATGCTCCATTATTTTGCAAGGCACACTAGTTAATGATATGGGTCTGTGTTTTGAATAGTCATTTTTTTCGGATTTAAAACTTGGTAACACTTTCCTAATCTTCGGCCCATGGGTAAGATGGCCAAGTCAAGAAACTGTTGAAATAAAAAAAAATAAAAAAATGTTGGGAGGATATGTGCTTTGTTAATTTGAGACGTTTTGGACAGATATTGTAGGCACCGGAGGCTGAGCTTGGGGAGCGTTTTTCTATTACATTGAAGATACCGTTCGGGTGAAAGATGACGGGTCCACACTTAACATTAGGCACTCTACATATCTGATCACAGGGTAGCGGTAATTGTTCCAAGGTAAACACTGATAAAAAGTAGTTGTTAAAGACGGTAGATGATTCCAGGTTAGTTAGCACTTGGTAAAGCTCATTGCATTGTTTAGAAACGGAATAATCTTTCCTGTGACATATAATTTACCAAAATTTGCGATGATTGGATATTGATAAGTTATGGAGGTCTTACTAGTAAAATTTATCTTTTGCTTTCTTAGGGCTGCATTTAAAGTCTCTTAAGAAATTTGAATATTTTCTTTTATAAATCGTACCAATGATTGATCTTTTTAGCTTGAGCACAGAGGTTTCTTCGTTATTTTTCAATTTACTGAGTATATTCGTAAACCAGGGTTGATCAGCATTCGCCTTCAAAACAGCCTTAGGTGGAAAGTCTGACATCTGTTTTTTTTTTATTTCCTTTGAGCAATAACCAATTAGACTTCACTGTCTTTTCGTTAAACTTTAGCTCGTACTTTGAAGCGAACAGCTCAAGAGACTGGTTAAGGGGGTTTCAATAACTTTGTTATAAACATTAATAATTATACTGGTAATTTTTCTACTTGCTATGGGAAGGACATCTCGTTTCATTTATTTCTCCTCAATATCCCGATGGGGCATTACATAAGGAGGGATGTGAGCAAACATAAGATATAATTTGATATGCAAAGAAAGCAAAACAAAAGTAGAAATAATAGTAATGAAAACCGCGTACAGTGACAATCTGGAAGAACAGTGGTGGTTAGCACAGGTATAAGGTGACTGACTGGCGGCAAATGGATGGGCTTGATATAAGTACAGTTTCTTCGGTGAAGGGAGTCCAGATGGTTACAGCCTGTAGAAAAAAATAAGGTATTAAAGGCTAGTGTTTTGCCTCTTATACGTTTCACGCAGCGACTGTGATTGAGGCGAAATTATATTCTATCTGGAGGTAAAAGAAGGGTGTCACATGGACTTGTGTCTTTGTGGTAAAATGTATGTATCAGACATATTCGAGAATTCAGTCCGCGGTCAGATACGATTGGGAGTCCTAAAATTCCTTTAAGTTGTGTTACACGGACGCCGTCAGAATATGATGATGTAATAAATCGAGCTGCATGGGTTTGGGTTGTTTCAAGGTTATCGGCGAGCTGGCTTGCGAAGGACGCCAGATCGAGGATGCCCATTCTAGTTTTGGCCGGACAAATGTTATGTAGACCAGTTTTCTCAAGTGAGAAGGTGCTGCTTTCAGCTGGCGTTTCAGGTATCTGAGGGGTCCGTGATGCTTCAGCTGTAAAGATGTCGATATACTATATCCATGAAAGTGAAGGATCCAAATGAACACCAAAGTACTTATATAATGATGCAGTGCCGATTACAACGTCGTCTAATGGCGAATTCGGGTGGTCAGTCGTCGGCAACTTATTTTGCCGGAAAGCCGGCAAAAGTGTTCGCGTGGTCAGTTTCCGGCCGGCGCGCACCATTCGGGTGGTGGTTCTCCGGCAAGCACCGGCAGCTTTCCGGCGCTTTTTCCGCCCGAGCTCCAAACGGCCGGGCGAGTGGGCGCCAGACTGTATCCGGTGTCGTCCCTTCCGAAATGGGAGAGAAGGTCAGTAAGAAAAAATGAACGAAAGAGCGAAACTGATCTGAAGTCACTTCAGCAGCCACTACTCGAGTCAATCCAAGGGGTTGACTCGCCGCCGTCACATGGGTGACGGCGGCAACAGCCTCTCGCTAGCGGTGTCGAGCGGGCAAGAGGCGAAGTAAACTGCCACCGTCTGGCGTTTCGTGTTCGGGTGGCGAGGGTCACGTGGTGTGCCGCCGGCGCGTTTCTGGTTGCCGGTTCCGCCGGCTCGGTTTCGCCGGCGATTGACCACCCGAATTCGCCATAAGTGAGTATGAATAAAGAATAGAAGATTTTTTCCCTGTGAAGGATATGTTTGTTTTTCTCGCGGTTTAGAGGCATAAGCCATTTATCGCATCACGTACCAATTCTTGTTAGGTCATTTTATAGAGCAAGATGATCGGAGAGTTTTAAGATCGGGTGGTGAATGACGGAATCGTCGGCGAACAGACTGATTTTTAAATTGATGCCATGCGGAAGGTCGTTTGTGTATATAATAAATAAAAGAGGGAAAGTCCTGCGCCCTGGGGAGCATCTGAAGTTACGTTTGCAAGGGGTGATATGATTATTAGCTATTGTGAACTGTGCTCGGGAAGTGAGAAACTCATGAATCCAGGAGACCATGGCTGTGTCAAGGCCAAGCACCGAATGTTTAAAGAGAAGTCGATTATGAGGCACTCGATCGAAGGCCATGAAAACATTCTGGAATATGGCATCTTTTTGATGGTTGTTATTCATGTTAACATGAAGGTCATGGGTAAATTGGGCAAGTTCTGTTTAGCAAGAAAGATTTTTAGAAAGCCATGTTCATGAAGGTTAAAAAAATAATTAATCGAGTTAAGGTGCTTGATTATGCTGGAGCTGAGTATATAATCGAAAAGGTTTGTTGGAACGCTAGGTAAATATATGGAACGGTAAATAGATGCGAGTGATCGGTTACCATTTTTATGGAGGGGACTATCTTGCCAATTTTTTTATCTTTTGGACTACGGCCAGTGGAGATATATTTGGGAAAATTTAGGGTAAAATATGAATGGCGATTATATTAGTGCTCTTAAGAATTTTGGAGTTAATATTATCTGCCCAACAGACGATGATAGTTTTAGTTTGTCGATAAAGGAGCATATTCCAGCGGGTGATATTATTACATGTGGCATCACGTTGGTTGGAAATTAGAGAGGAGAGGGAATTCTGTCAAGGTTATTAAATGTGAACAAGGTTTCAAAAAGTTGTATATGCTTGGTGCGGAGTCACTGTTATTAAAAGGGTATTTATTGATGTCGGTTTATTCCACTTGTTGGAAATAAAAGTTTGGTGATGGGAGCTGCCAAAGTCGAGTTGGATTCGGGCGAAAATTGAGGGCATGTCTTCTTATATTAATTTTATTTTAGCGTGTTTAATGTTTTTGGAATCTTCTTTCGCAAGTTCTTTGTGTGCTTACCAATTTTGAATGAGGCCAGTGCGTATTGATTTGCTATAGAGGCGGTTTTTTGATATTTAGAGCTTCGAGAGCCTTATTACACCAGGGATTCTTTTTATCAGATTTGGTGCAGACGGTTTGAATAAAGGCATCAATCAGATCGGTCACCTTAAGTCGAGATAGGTTCCAGTTTTCTTGAACATTTATGGAGGTAAAGGGTTCACTAACATCAAGTATATTTTCCAGTCTAGTTGGGTCGTTAATGACTTGAGTGAGGGTGAAGTCAACTGTTTAATCAAGGAACATTTTAGAATCATTTGCGGCACTTTTCCCTGTGACACTGAGTGAGGTTCAGTTGATGTCTGGCTAGGTAAAGTCGGCAAAAGGAAGAACAATGCCCTATTATGTGCGTTTCTAAGTTCATCAAGGGCATCTCGTAGTTGACCAACAAAAACTTCGCTGCTGTTGGGTGCCATGTAGCAAACTCCAGTGATAACTTCGGAAGTAGGGGATGTGATACAAACCGATATTTATTCAATGACACTGTTACGACTGATGTGGAAGGATAATATTTTATTTTTATACCAAATAAAATGCCGCCTCCCCAGGGCGAGTGTTGATCAAGACGATGGATATTATAGTCCATGTGAGGAGGAAATATTTCATCTCGTGCATATTATCCGTTTCTGCGAAGCGCAATGTCAGCTGTACAATCATCAATGAGGCAACCAGGGCTAGGTTATGTTTGCTTATTTTATCAAGAATAGAAACCAATCTCACATCATCAACATTCGAGGTAAAAACAAGATCCAACACAGAATTTATTTTTGGCAGGTTCTAGAAATATTTGGGATAGGCCACAGATATTTATTGCGTCAATAAATGTCGACACTTCTCCTGGAGACACACAAAGCGGCAAAATTGTCTCTTCTTTTCGATCAACACACGGATAATTAAAATTACCGCCAAGAATGACGATACTACCAGAAAACAAAGAAACAATTGCGCTCCAAGTAAGCGTACACCTTTTAAACAAAAGTACTGTTACGATCAGGAGGGCGGTAACCGACACCAACAAGGACAGATAATGAAGGATGTCCTAAGTGTACCCATAAAATTTCAAGTTCACAATTTACTGATATGAGGGAGGCATCAATATTTTTGCTTATAGCTATGAGAAGACTACCAGCACGGGAATGCTCATAATCTTTATGAAACAAATCAAATGATTGGCTAAAAAATCATGATCAATTCCACTCTGTGAAGTTGAATGACGAGCGAAACTGTTTAGCACACGACACAGACGTGGCACAAAATTTTGAACAAAGGAACAGATGTACTGTCTTAATCGGTGGTCATCGTGACGCAAGGTACGCACACACATTTATTGCTGCCTTGATCCGTGGTCATTCTTTATCGTGGACGGTTATCACCGCCCCGAGGAGCCGGAGGAAACTAGACACGCTCGATGGTACCGTCACCCGGCGGAAAGTAGACACGCGCGACGGGGCCTCCACTTCGGGAGAGCCGAAGGAAAGGAAACTAAACACGCAAGCGCTTGGAACCACGACGAAGAGAGGAGGCAGTGCGAGCGTAGACATGGCCGGCGCGGGTCACACAGTGTCAAATCTTTGAGAAACCTTCATTATCTACCTGAGAGTCTGCTGATGTTGAAAATGGTGCCTGTTGATAACTAATATACTGAATCACTAATTAGCAAATTACCCAAGCATCAGAAAAAATACCGGAAATGTTGTTCCATGCGCTCACGCACGGCGTCTAGCATAACTATTTTAAAGCAAAGCCTAAAACAAATGGCATCGTGCACGGACATTCGCCAACGCTTTATTTTGCTATTTACTGAATCTTTATACGGGAAGGAGTCGCGCTCAGCGCTGGCTGTGTGCAGCACCGTCTAAAGCAAAGCCTAGTGAAAAGCATCTGCACGCTTTCGTGAATGCTTCATATTGCTTATTTACTGAATCTTTAGTTTCGAGAAGGCGTGCGTGTCAAAAGCGCAGTTGCGTAGCGTAGAGTTTTTTTTGGACGCACATGAGAAATCTACAAAACCCCAGTCCTAAACAGCTTCGCTAAAAGAGAGCCGGGTAAGTGTGAAGATAAGCTCAGGTGTTCTCTGCCTACTCGAAGTGTCCGAGAACGAGGATAGATGCCGGGAGAAGGTAAAACCAGACATCGTCAAACCACGATTGCTTGTACAGGAAACACTTTGGGCTGAATTCACGGATAATTGTGGTCGCCAGATTTATTCGTTTCGTTCCAACATGAACGCCGGAAAACCGTAAAGTTGCCCGTACCAGCCGCGGGCCACGTTTAGTGCATCTTCACGTTAAAGCGGCCGTCTGATAGTTTAAACTGTTGTCTGCTTTCTCATATTCGTCTGTTCGTTCAAACTGCAGCGGTGTTGTTCGAACTCATGTTGATACGAGTAACTGCGATAAGAAGTTAGTGAGGGCCTCGAAAGTCTTTTAAGTTTGAAGGTTGTTTGTGGTAAGTAGGCTCGGTGTAAGCAGTGGATATAAAATCTTCATCGCTGTTACCAGTGACCTCCACCGACTTCATATCCCTGATTCACTGGTTCCGATTCCGCTTGAGATTTTCAGTGTCAACGTCCAACATCGTCAGCTGCCGTCCACGCTTTTTGCAGCCCGAGTCGCGACAGAAAATACCGAACAGAATTTTATCATCTGAATCAGGCTTTAGCGTCCATTCTGCGGCGTTCACGCGGAATGAATCGCCGCAAGTGACACAATTTACAAGAAGGTTCGCAGTGTAGCGAGCCTTGTTAATCTCGCTCAAGCCAATAAAATAGTAAGTGACATTTCTAAGATGTTGACTCAACAATATCCAACGCGAGAAAAAGCACGGGGACTGATATCGACGCCGACATCACATTTCAATGGTTTGTGGAGTCTGGACGTGGCGCTTCTTGCCCACACCCCATCGCGCATGCGCCGAGCCGGTGGCGTGCCGCTAGGCGCGCTCCGGTTTGTTTGTAAATATGAATTGGTGCAAACGTTCATGGGTAGTTTTGTTCCTAGCGTTTAAAATACATCTGCGTACTCGAATACTTTGAATGAAGACGACAACCAGGAACCACTTATCAATAGATGAAATAAGCACACTAATAAAGAAACAAATTTCATAGTTCGCTTACTTCTACTGCTTTACGCATGTTTAGCCACTCGTAAAAGGGGTCATTTTAGTAGGCATACAAATGTCGCAGATTATCAGTGCTCTTAGCGTTATCGGGATGTTGTCGCTTCTTGAAAAAGCTGTACGTTCCTTTTAACTGTTACTCTTGCTTAGATTAATCGCTTGTCTTTACACACCTGGTGTTGAACATATAGACTGTGTCCGGAGTACAGCGAATTTAAACATCGCACACAGATTATAAAATTATTGGGACTAAAGCAGTTGCAATTCCATAAAGTTAAATATATTGTCTACTATTCGCGAGGACCCAAGTAACAAAAGTGACTCCTCTTACTCTTAGGCGAAAATAAAAAATGCACGCGTTTTCCGATGCGAAGGCCCAGGATCACCGCAAGTGTGTCTGGTTGCTGCCTGCTTCAGTTTCAAACCTAATGTCCTGCAGAACACCAGCGCCAGCTGAAACCTTAGTGTACATATAACTCTATGGTACTTCCATCGATTGATAAAATTACCCAAGCAGCACGGGGATACCTGCCCAGTGTTGTGCCAGTGTCGGCCGAAAATTGGCCCCGATATCGGCCGACTGTGCGGTTTCGCTCCACGTCTCGACATATGGCAGGTATTAGCGGACCGACCGTTTCGCCACCGGCATAGTATCGGAGGGATATTGTGCGCGTACTGCCCAGATCGTACTGTCGGCCTGGTATTGGTCAGATGTCGCATATGCGTCTGCTCTGTATCGGCCGGACGTGGCTTATGCGCCCGCATGTATCGGCAACATCGGTAGTATTGACTTTCGTGTTAATTGCAGATTTAGGACGAGGCTTGTAGCGAATCCATGTACAAACGGCATTGTTTTCGATCGCTCTCCGAAGTTTAATAAGCTCTTATTATATCACACAGCTTGTTCTCGACATATTTCCATAAGTGATACATAGCTGTATACCGAATGCCAATTAATAAATAGAATTACACTGTTTCATGCCAAGCAAAACTCATAGATCAAAACGAAGGGCCGTGGAGATTACAAACTTGTAGATTCATCCGATGACACTGATGACTCTGATGACTCCGATAACAATACATGATACTCCGCCGCCGCCTTTGCGCATACATCGTATTGTTATCTGGAATGTCGGAAGTATCGGAAGGATCTACTGAAACCCTTTATTGAGACGGAAGCAGGACTACTATCAGAAGCATGCTTAGGAATAAAACAGCGATATCACGTAATACTTTAGAGATTCATAATCTGACTCCGGCAGCCCAGAGCAACGCAAACCAAAGTCGACAAAGAAGAAGGTCGCCCACGTTCAATGTAAGTCTCACCGTCACCGATGAGCAGCGCTTTTTGAAAACGCGTCCTACAAACACGGCACAATAATTCCATGGACTCCGACAAAGAAAACGGGCATAACAGAAAAGTTGGGAAAGACGCATTACGACCGTTCACGACGAAAAACCACGGCTGCGACTGCGACGCACGAAAAGCAACAGAACACTGAAGTGCGCATTCCGGAAACCGGAACTATGTGCCACCCTACCCATCACCAAAACTACACCACGGCCCCAGTGAACCGATCAGTGTGGCAGAGCGAGTCACGTGACAAATGCTCGTTTAATTGATTTTGGCTTGCGGAGAGCGGTGAGGTGTTTCGTTCCACCACTCTGATTTGCTTGAAGCGGCTGTCGCACTCGCTCACGAACACCAAAAAGAAGGTGGGGAAGGAAGCATTTTGTATTGCGCAAAAAACAACGAACAGAAGGAAGACGACACACAAAGAGGCGCCGCTCAAAAATATACTTGAAAAGTGCAGAAAAAAAAGAAATACATATCTCGGCGACTTCGTTACGTTTGCGCATGCGCATGACCGGGAGATTTCACGCTTTATTAGTCATTCCCCCCCAAAAAAACAAACATTAAAACAATTTTATCTCCGCATTACACAGTGCAATATATGTCCGCATTATACATCCGCATCTGCATTATCTCCGCATTATACAGGCATTATCTCCGTATTATAGCAGGCAAATGAAGCCCATCATTCGTGTTTAAATTTTTGCGCCTGCTGACTTGGTTATTTCAGGTAAGGCCAGCTGAAGTAGAAAACAACGCACACAAATAAAGAAAAGACGATGCACACCGCTGGACTAACAACTGATTTTCTTTTTTCTCCCTTTCTACTACGAATTCCACTTCAGGGAAATATTCTATTTTCTTCTTTTTCGCTTCCTCATTCACCGGAAATTTAACCCCCGAAGGAACATTTCTTTTTCCTGCAGCGCGAAAGAAGGTTTACTAATGCTGTCATCGCCCTTTTCCTGGATGGCAAGGGCCTCTAAAATTTCACCTCCCAGTTTTGTCTTGGTCCTTGCCACAATGTTTATTTCGTAGAACCGTGCTGAACATTGACACACACGACAATGGGTTGCCAAATGTCCTCCTGCTGAAATAGTTTTCACTGATGCAGCGTGCTCCCTCGTCCGATCGTTAATGCATCGGCCGGTTTGTCTGATGTAACTTCGGCCGCATGTCAGCGGAATGTGGTCCACCACCTCCTTCTCACACAGGGCGTATAGAGACTTGTGAGCTGTGCCACACATCTTCTCCTTGTCACTTCGCTCCTGGGTAACCCTGCGACCCATGGAATAGGCCTTGTTTGGAGCCGAACACACCACCTGAATGCCTTGCCGTCCAGCAGCATTTTTCAACTTGTGGGTCATCCCATGAACATAGGGCGCTACCACCACCGCATGTCGAGTCTTTTTATTTTCCTTTGTGATTTTCACTTAATCCTCTTAATCGACACCATTACCTGCCGACCAAGGCTGTCATCAAGGCGTATCAAAACGATCTTCGTGGATGAGGTACAGCAATGCTTTGGGATATTTGAACCCTCCCAGGGGCATGCCCAGCGAGTCACGAAAATCCTCAGGTCAGAGTCATGGCGCCAAGTACGCTTACTCACAGATTTCCTGAGAGTGAAATGTCTCAGCTACAACATATTCCTCAACCCAATGACGAGGACAAGATGTTTGACAAAGCGCATTTGGAAAGAATGCTTTCTTCCTACATGGAAAGTTCACGATGGCGAGAAAGAGCAAGGCTTGTCCGAAAATGTCCCCTATCCAGGTAATTGGAGATGTTAGTCTTCCGACGCAGGCGGAACGTGTGCTTCAAAAGTTCCCAAAGTTTGCAATTCCACCAAGAATGGATGTCGTGTACAAGGTGGCGCTAGTACGGTCCATTGCGTAAAAAGCTCCTGAAGAAAACGTATTGCAGATCATCAATGAAGGCATTGACTGCCTAGCAAACCTAAGGGGCCAAGCGCATCAAACGTTTAGTTTTGGATCACTGATACTTGAATTGTGGACCAAAGGCCTCAAGCTTTGTGTATCGGATAAAGAGGAAGGGTTTGTGGTGCTGGATTGTGAAAGGTATAGGAGAAAAGGCCACTCAAGCCACAACTAAGAATTTCATCCTAGTGGAGGAAAAAAATAACTAAATCAGCAAAAAATGCCATACTGAAGATATTCGAAAACAACTGTCAAGAAAGTCTCGTAACGAAAATCACAGGAACAAAGGAGACCCACCTGTCAGTGTTTCTCTTCAGCAAAAACACACAAGAACGGCGTTCCTTTTCGGGCTATAGTTTCGGAAAGGAACACACGGCAAAGACAGGTATCGACCTGTATGGCAAAGCAATTGTCCTAGTGTACGATGCAAGATCCTTTCAGGATTCCCAACTCCAGAAGTGTGATCGCCTTTCTTCGGGAGAAAGGGTCTTACATTGTTTCCGGGTTTTCCATCAATATTCAGGACTTATATTACTCCATACCACAAGCAAGCCTGCTATCAATTCTTCGAAAGACCATCGAACAGCAGGGTGTCGTAGCTTTCCAATACACAGCCGGCATGAACCTGGACAGTTTCTTGGAGCTCCAACGTGTTTACTTGACGGCAACGGTAGTGTCGCATGAGAACTCTTCATAGGTACAAAGGAGTGGAGTATGCATTGGGTCACACGTGGCTCCATACCTCAGCGATGTTTTCCTCGCGGCTTGCGGAAGTGCCATTCAAGAAAGGTTGAAATATCCAAGGATTGAAGGCATCTTCAGGTACGTCGATGATTTTCTAATTTTATGCAACACAAAGGTAGATGACAATATGGACGGGTGTCGAGACACAGTGATGCGATGCTTTCAACAAAACTGCTTAGGGACTAAAATTCACCCATCAACTCCCGTGGACATTTTCATCAAATTCCTGGACCGGGCATTGGAATTCAAAGGTAACCACTTGTGCTGGAGATACCAAGCTAGGTCATGCAGAGGCTTTCTACCTTTTGACTCAGGACACTCCAAAAATGTAAAACGAGGGCTGGACTTCAAAGCCCGAATATTCAACCTAAAAAATACCTGTCGCCATCAAGTCGACCGAAGTTTTAAAACTCGGGTCTCGAGACTACAGGAAGCGGGTTATCCAAAGTCGCTCCTGGTAGACATTTGAGAGCAGGTCTCCAGCATCCATCAAGCGGGGATTTGGGTGCACGGACAAAACCACAAAGGAGAAGAAAAAGACTCGACATGCGGTGGTGGTAGCGCCCTATGTTCACGGGATGACCCACAAGTTGAAAAAGGTTGCTGGACGGCAAGGCGTTCAGGCGATGTGTTCGGATCCAAACAAGGCCTATTCCATGTGTCGCAGGGTTACCCAGGAGCGAAGTAACAACGAGAAGATGTGTGGCACAGCTCACAAGTCTCTATACGCCCTGTGTGAGAAGGAGGTGGTGTACCACATTCCGCTGACATGCGGCCGAAGTTACATCGGACAAACCGGCCGATGCATTAACGATCGGACGAGGGAGCAATTACTCAAAGACCAAGAATAAATGCCTTGCCGTCGACTGGGCCATAACCATGTTCCACCCGTACATGTACGGGAGTTTGTTTCGGATGGTAAAAAACCACCACTCGCTCTGCTGGCTCGCAAACCTAAAGGACCCATCGGCACGCCTCGCGCGGTGGAGTATACGACATAAAAATTCACCATGACTCTTGTCTACAAATCTGGCTTCAAGTACAGTGACGCCGATTGTCTTTAGAGTGCCCCTGACGAATTGGAGTCTGAGCCTACTAAAGACGACGACGAGGATGACATTTTTTACGGAGTAGAGAAGGCCGACAACACGGCAGAACTTCAACGGGATACTCCTGAGCTGCGCGCCCTCATTGAGCACCTGGAAGGTCGGCATACTACGGTGCATTGAGACTTTTTGCGAGCTCCTGCCGTCCTTCGCCATTCGGCGAGGTGCGATTTACAGTGGAGAACTTCGGCGACTACAATACGGCCTGACTTTTGGTGGTTCTCAGCGGCCTTTTGAAGAGATGTTTCAAACCTGTTACTATGTCCTAACGGCGGGGCACCTTGGCTACACTCTTAAACGCGCCATGATCCGCGATAAGTACTATTGGCATAAGCTTTAAAGACCGTTCACTTCCACACCCGATCGTGCCACGAGTCACCAGCGACGCAAGAAATTGCTCAAGAAGACGGCAGGAATCCAGAAGCAAATCCACGCCGTCTACGCCATTCCAGCAAATTGCAACTGGATTTGCTTGGTTCATTTCCACCCCCAACTTTAAGGAACCGCTGGATAATCGGCGCCACCAATTATCTAACGCAGTACACCGAGACCAAGGCCTTTCCGTCGGTAACTGCGGTTAAAGTCGCCATATTTTTCAACCGATCAATTGTCCTTAGGAACGGCGCTCCCGGGGAGCTAATTACGTAGCGGGTCGTCGTGTGTGGCGTGCAGCAGACGCAAGAATTTTTTCATTCCAACTACACCAGCCATCGTCGTACCACGGCCTACCACCCGCAAACCAACGGGCAGACGGAGCGAATTAACACGAAAATCGCCAACATGACCTCCGTGTAAGTCGACATAGAGCACAAGACGTGGGACGAAGTGTTTGTTTACGTCACGTTCGCCTAGAACACTGCGGTTTAAGAGACCACTGGAATTACACCTTTTCAGCTGCTACATTGCCGGGAGGTAACGACCATGCTCAACGCGATGATGCCACACGATCCACTTGACGATGGCAGCGACGACGCCCAGGTGTTTCCCCAATGGGCCGAAGAAGTCTGCCGCTCGCCCGACTTCGCATTCAATACCAGCAACTTGTCGGCACAGGCCGCTACAACCTTCGTCGTCGGGACATTCACTTTCAGCCCAGAGAAGGGTTGGGGGTGGACACCCATTCGTCAGAGCGGCCTTAGCGAGAAACTGTTAAAAGTGTTTTTCGGACCGTACAAGGTACTTCGTCGACTTGTGGAGCTCTACTACGAACTGGTACAAACAAAAATAATTCCTGAAGGAAGGGGACAAGGGGGACCAACGACCAACATAGATCTCCGAACACAGCTAGATGACTGGTGCGCGGCCGAAAAAATCTGCCTGGTCATCGTATCGAACCAGGAACCTTCCATTTCCAGAGGCGGGCTCTACCAACTGAGCTAACCAGGAGTTAGACGTCAGTAGAATAAACCAATCTTATCAGCTGACACCAGTCTAACACCAACGAAGGTGAAGGGCCTGCATTTAAGGTTATTGTGATAATGCAATTGATGCAAACGTGCAAGCGAGTTGGACAAGAATGACAAAAATAACCCATGAAGAAGGGGAACAAGGCGGACACACGACAAACAACAAATCTCCGAACACAACTATTTGACTGGTGCGCGACCAAAAAATTCAGCCTGGTCCTGGTTTCGAACGACGGAACGCAAGCATCATCACGACGCCGACCACGAACCGAGGTGGTTCTCGCCGTTCGACTCAAGCCATTCTGCACTCGATAGAACTGTGAACATTTTTGTGTTCCAGATGACTCTTTAGTTTATCGCTCTTTTAACTTGCCTTGCTTTGATTTGTGTTAGAACGGGGCGATGCGCTTTTTAAAAGGGGAGTAATGCCATGCACTTACGTAGCCAAGTCGTCAGCGCGATGGACTCACACGCAGGTTGCTCGGGTTGGATCTCCGCACTGCATGTCCTCTTACCTTTTTTATGTAAGTCGAAGGTTCGAGAAGGTAGGAGAGCCGTCTAGCTTCTTCATGTTCAGAATGTATAGTTTGTGGGAAAAAAGGAGGGAGGAGCATGGACCTTTACGTCTTGGGACGGGTGCTCAAGGGGAATCCGATGACCGTCCCACCGCGCGGCCGATGGCTATGCCAGCGAGGGCGGTCGCCGTGCCGGGTTCGTCCAACGCCATGCCAACAACGATGATCCCGGTATCCAACAGCGTTTATTAAGTACCAGGGGTCCCCAACAAGACACTGCGGTCAAGCGAGTTTTGGACACAGTGTGCCCACAGCGCCCACCGACCTGAGAGCCAAAGGGGCAATTGCGAGTGGAGTCATCGCCGGTCGGAGGAGCTCACGCCGCTACCCGTCGTCGCAGGAGTTCGGGGCCAAGGCTCTCGGTAGACGGACGTCCACAGGTAGTGGGGACGCCGACTGCCAGAGCCAGGGGTATCACTAGCGTGGAGTCATTGCCGGTCGGACGAGCTCGCGCCGCGGCTCGACCCGTTGCCCGGAGTCCACTCCAGGACTCCCCGACCACACGGCCGTCCACTTGGAGGGCAGGCCCGACTCTCCCCCGCGATGTCGGTCGTCTCCGAAAACGGGAGACGGGCGGAGGAGTGCGAGAGTGTAGGCCAGCATGGTGACGTAGTCTCTCCGACACTATACGGAGCGGCCGGGCTCGAAGTCAGACGGATTCGCCCGGAACGCCCGCGGCTTACGCCTTCTCGGGGGAGAGAAACCAGTGGCTCCCACAAGTTGGAGAAGAATTGGGGCAGAATAATAAAGAAATAAGAGTAAAGATGCAGGTGAGCTGGTGACGAATCATAGGGCAGAATATTCGACGCTCCCAGGGAAGGCTCAAAGAGCCGCGCCGCGCCGTGCGGAGACAGTGTTTCGCCTGCGCTTGGTCCTGTGGTTACGCCGCCAACACCTGTTATCATCCTCTAAATCTTATGTTGTTTGGGCACAGGTTCATCCTATTAAACGTTTAGTTTGATTTAATGGTTCCTCGGCTCAACAACTTTCATTCGTGACAATATGTCAGTTAACCGAACAGTTCTACTATATTTCCAATCTGATACAGAGGTTGAACACCCTACTGAAAATTCGTCTTGGAGCCTGCCAGGATTTCTGAAATGTTCTGACGTACCCATAAACAATGTTTGATGTGTTTTACATGCCGTTCAAAGCTTTCTCTGGGATCAGACGTACCCTTCAAGAGTTCCTAAATGGTGTAAGAGACCCGTCAGAGCTTTTGAGAGGCCTATGGGGTCTGTCCCAATATTTTCCGTGAAACCACTGCACCCATCAAAATCGTTTTAACGGGTCTGTAGGAAAGATCATGTGACCCTTTAGAATATATTCCATTAGAGAATCAGCTTCTCCATTTCGCATCGGGTTGCGGACGAGTTTCGGAAATTGAGGAGACGTTCTTGCGCCCGTTTCTGTCGTGGCGCGACCCCAGCGAAGAGGAAGCAAGTCGCGCACAAAAAAACTCAACCGTGGAAAGGAAGTCGCTCCTCTCCACTTCCAGCTCTCCGAGAGGGTGCGTGGGGAAAATCGGAGGCGAAACTTTTGCTGTTTGTTTGTAGATAACTACTTTTCCATCAGTCGAAATGCAGCTTTTGTTAGAAGCTGGTCGCCCTGCTTTTCCTTTGTCAACAAGTTCAAAGTAAATGCACAACAACGAACGGACGCTCAGTGTTGGCTTACCACCCATGCGTGCTACTTATCTTTCGGAGCAGCTGGGTGTGCGGATCAAGAAGGTCTCTCAGTGCCCTGTTGCGACTGTTCGTTCGTCCGACTTCCGAAGCATCCAGCGAGCGAAAAACACGCCGGATACGACACCGTGATTGTGCTCAGGATTTCGTTAACAACGTCGGATGCTGGTTGCGCGTTTGTACTTTTCGCTAAACGTGCTACTGACAGTGTGTGTGTGTCCGTCTGGTGCACCTGATGTGTTTTATCAGGGAACTTACTGTACATCTCAGTAATTTACCCAGTGGCATTGTGAGTACAATGAAAGACTTTTTGCAACAAAGCAATCGGTTGTTTTTATTTGGTCTCATCGCTTTCGTCTACAGCTCTTTGCGCCCGGGTTTGGCTAAACGTTGCGTTTCATAGTATTTTTTAGTTAAAACCTGCATGGAAAGCTCAATGTCTGAAATAATTTCTTATAACGTTTTAAACTGCATTTTTGGTTATTGTTCACAGTAATTTGTGCATCTAAAGGGTTGAGGGTTGAGGGGTCTGGAAGGCTGAAGGGTTTGAAGGGCTGAAAGGGTTTGTTGGGCTGAAGGGGTTTGAGACGCTGAGATGGTCTCGTAACAAATCACTGCTGAAGTGTTATTTTCGGTATGGCATACTATCCCCGTCCCGTGAACATATAGTTTAAATAACAGTCGCAAAGCTGGCTCCCGTCTCTCGAAGTAGGGTGCTTGTGTGGCGGAGCTAAGGTTTGGGATTGAATTGCTTCTCGTGGTCCTCGAAAGTTGCTTTTGATATACTCCTGTTTGTACAGCGGCGAATAACGTGCTAACGGCTACTTAAGGTATAGCTGAGGTGGTTGATTTTGGCTGAGCCAAAGATTTCAAGGGCACAAGAGCATTGTTTTATAGACTGACACTTAACTTGGTATTATGAGTAATGAAAGATGACATGACAATGCTCATCTTGTTTAACACTCTACTTTTATATTTTTTAAAGTTTAATTTATTTTCAGCCATTAATTAGAAATTGATCTTGACGCAAGCTACTGGTCCTTTGATCATCAGTTGTCATGTTGCAAACCAGATCCCGATGCCTGCCATTCTACCGAGGCTTTTTAGCTGCGAGATCCGCCTAGCTTCACAATACACGGGTGGTTAAATTGAATCTTCAAAGATTTGCTCTAATTATTTGTATGATGTAGTTATTTCTTCAGTAGCTGTGTCAAGTGATTGAGGGTAACTGTTATGCCTTGTTTTCGTAGAAGACGCCTTTAACTAATTTTGCTGGTGCTTCAAGTCTGCTACCAATAATTGGAGCACATAGACCAGAATAATAGGCTGAACGCAAGATTCGAGGGACTGTGGACTCCTGGTTCTCAGGCAGCCAGAGCGCCGGACGAGGCAAACACCGAAGCCCTTGATGCTTCACTTCAAGAGGAAACGTTACTGTTTGACACTACCAAGTCTCATAAAAATGTTGAGAGGAAAATGTTGGTATATTAAATGTTATTCTTTAGTACAATTACGACTCGGAGCATTGAGATTTCTTTTATACATCGGACCATGCCTTGACCGATATGTTTCGAAAATAATTTTTAGGTATACATCCTGATGTTGATTATGCTTCAAGGCTCGTTTACACATGCACCACCGCTCTAGCGTGTGGTCCCGAATCTGAGCGAAGCCTTTAAATTGACCACGTAGATCGGCTTAGTAACGTATCGCACTATGATTTTCTACATAGGTGCCTGAAGGATGTACATATATTACATCAAAACTTCAGAGAACAAACTTACCTGAGTAAAAGCTGTAAAAAAAATGAAATACGTTTACAAATCTCCGTTATGCAAAATTAGAGGGCAGTTCTTGAGGAGCTCTTATACAATCTTGTGCGCAGCAAGGACGAGGACAAAGAAGAGAACAGGACACAACAAGGCGCAACTTACAACTGAATTTTATTGAATACGTGTTCCGGTAATTTATAGCCTCAACCATCGTCACAATGACAACAAACAAAACGGCAAAGGCAAAAGAAAAAATGACCATCACAGAGCATAATTGGAAAATAACACTATCTCGTTCTCAGGAAAAACAATTCCTTCTCCGATAATGCAATCGACGGCATAGCAACACCACTTGTCCCCCCAAATAATCAATGAGCTCAGCTTCTACGATTTCGCGTGTTAACGCTGACTTGCATTTCCCAATTTTTACGCATCCATCCAGCAGTGGGGTACAACCACATGTCCTGCAATGCAAGTCAAGAAAGCCACCGTTCTTGGTGGCTTTCTTCACTTGCGTTGCAGGACATGTGGTTGTATGACATGATTACTGGACCCCCCTCCCCCCCCCCACAAAAAAAAGTGACCCGGTGTACTTATATGCGAAGCGCAAGTTCGCATTCTTTTTTTGCAAGGCTCATGGTGACGTCAGAACCCCGAACTCTGATTGGCTTTCATTGCCCTCAAAGCAAGCTTCCTTGAGGTCTACCCACTATCCTTCAATCAGAGCCCATCAGAGCTCTGTGCCCCGACGTCACCACATCCCCTGCAGAAGAAGCAGATGAACATGCACTCCGCACTGCTCTGAGTTTACAAGGACTTCTTGTCGTTTAGAACTGGACATTTTTATTGACTAAAGCCAAACAAACATTATGCCATCAAAAACAAGTTTCTACAAAAAGCTATTGAGTGCCTCTTTGTGAAGCATTCAGCGATTTCACCATGTTTGCAATGTCTTCATTGGTATTGCTTTAAATACATTTCTTGTTTCACTTTTCAAGAAGGCCTACTTCTCTCTTAAGGTTTATAAGGCGAACCATACACATCATAAAGTCCGCAACATTAGTTTTATTGTTGGCCTGCGAATTATAGCTTATGGCTATGCTTTTTAGGTTACAGTCCCCTTCCAACACTACACGGGCAGAAAACGGCCAACAGCGGATTGATCGCTGGGTGAAAAAATAATATATACCGCTAATACAAATAAACCGGGCGAGCCGCAGCATCGCAATCAGCCATCTGGGACTCCGAAAAAGTGAGTTCAGATGAAATATTTATTTTATTTTTATATCATGACTTATCAAACTCTGTAAAGTTTCAGAAGCTGCATTTAATTTTTAGGACAGGTTAAGGAGGAACTTTAACTTCTGCTTCGGTTTTCATTATGGTGAAAAGCAAGGATATCGTCGTCTTCTTTAAAAATCAAGTTATAAAAATATACAAGCCGCTTCATTGTACAATTTGTTAAAATGTTTAAGCAGAACACCATTTTCTCTGACAGCCAGTACTGCAGCATCATGCCAAAGCAAAATGGTTACACGCGACGACACCAAAATCTTTGTAAACCATGTAATTGATCAAACCTAAAGCAAAACATCACTAAAACACCAAAGGTCTGGTGTCACACCAAGGCACTAGGACTCCAGAGCCCTTGTCTCACACCAGAACAACGAAGTTACAATGTCGCACTAGAACACCAAAGCTGGTGTGAAAATGCCTCAAACCCCGGGCGTGAAAAGGTCTGGTGGCACACCGGAGAAAACCAGACTTTTTCATTCAGGAAGGTCAGTAATGGCGGCTTTAACCCGGTACGTATTTGAAATGTCTATATATTTACTTTCCTTCGCAAAGTCTCATCACATAGTCTCGATGACTCCAAAGTTGATAGGGGATTACAGCATGAAGACGATAGTCGAATGCTACTCATGAATTAGACACGAGTACGGCGTGAACTCTGAACCTGCTCAATGCAATCAAAGCCTCGGCAAAAGTGGAATCTAATTGAAATGAGGTCAAACGGTCGCCTGCTCCAACTGTGGTAATTACTGTGGTAAAAGCGGCTGCTTTTTTTCCGTCTTCCATTGCGCGGGCAGAAAACTATGCATGCTTTGTAGTTTCTCAATGTAAAGGGTGTGGGGATTGCGGCCACAATGTCGCCGGACATGAGCCCACTGTGCCTAAGGGTGAAGTAGACGAAGATGACACCGGACAGAGGTCGGGCAGCGAGCTCGAGGATGGTCAGCGACGGAACGGCGGAAGGAGGATGCACTGCCTTCTGATCATCCAAATTTGAGACATTAAATCCTTCGTGCCTTGCGCTGTGCCATCTTAGGGGCGGTCGAGGCGGGGCCTGATCATGCGTTGCCATGAAGGATACCAAGATTATCTTGCGCTCGAACGTGGCGCCCGATCAGCTGGCCTTCGCTTTTGGTCGTCCCTTGTAGCTCACACTCGACGCATTCCTCGGCCATTTGGAGGAAACGGTGCACCGAACTCGCTGAACACTCGTTTTTGTGAGACCCAACGTTGCCCGTCGATACAAGGCCGAGTGTGACCGCGAATAGGGACGCTGCTTCCAAGAGCAAGGCTCAGAGAGGGTCGGATGCCGCCGGCCGTGTTTCGATGAGTCGAGTCATGGGCTCCCAAGCGCTGTCGGAGCCTGGGACCCCAGCTACGGTGGCGGCCAAGGGAGATGTCAGTGAGCACATACGCTCCATGATGGCTATGTTCCAGACGCATTCGGGGGTGTTTGGAATGCCTGGTCTACATCTCTACCCCGACCGCGGTTGAACGTCCCGATGTCGATACATTCAGGTTACTTTGATGTAAAATCGGTCTCCGATTTCCTGGGTCGTCTGGAGCCCCTCCGCCAGCCGGGACACATTGGAGTCCGGCTGCGCATGGACAGGACAGACAGCGGACTCTCAGGTCGGGTATCAGTTTTAGTACGCTGCACGAAAGAGCAGTTTATCGTAACTTGGTGTGAAATGGTAAGCACGAATAAGCTTGTTCGGGTACAGAAAACAGATGTGTTTTGTATGCAGCTGGGAAAATTTGTGAAAATTGTAGTTAACACGGGGAACGCCGGCGGACAAGTTAATGAGCCATTGGATTCATCGCTGGGGGTCGAAGACAGCTAGTTGCTTCACTTCTTCCCATGGATTGATAAAGAGGAGTATAATAGTCTCCCACTAGGGTTCATATTCGCTATGGAAGAGGTTTATTAAGTGCTTCCACAACTCCGTTCTGGCTGGTCATAGCAGTGGCAGCAAGATATTTTAAAAGTTATGTCGCACAGCGTCCTGGCCGTGGGTGATTCGGGACGTATTACGGTACACACGTTCATGCTCGGTTTACTAGAAAGCAAAGCCGAGAGGTGAGAAGCCTTCGGATTTGATGCAGTCGATGGTGAGTAACAACCCGTAGAAGGTGGTCGTCTGCATTATTATTCACCCACTGTCGCAACATGTCAATTCCGAGAAGATCTAGCAGGCGCCACTTAGTGGCGCCTGCTAGATGGCTTTCCAGTACAATTGTTGACAGTGAAATTTTTGAGTGTGAAAATATGTACAAATTTTATCGTTTCAATCGTGACTCGAGCTCAGGTGGCGGTGTTCTTATCGCTGTTCGTGATTCTATAATATCGAGCGTTGTACCACTTAACATATCTTTAGAGTTTGTGTGTGCCCATGTACATGTCAGGAACAAGGATTTTATTTTTTGCGCCTGCTATCGACACCCCGCTTCGTCTAATACATTTTGCTCTGAGCTTCACGATGTTTTAAATAGACTGGTAGTACGGTTTCCTTCTTCGTCTTTGCTTCTACTGGGTGATTTTAATTTTCCCACAATTAACTGGAAAAGCGACACTCCCACAATAAATGATCACTCCTCACAGGCTTTTTCGTTTCTAAGCCTTTGTCTTGATTTTAATTTAAAGCAACTTGTACTAGAGCCTACACGATGTTCATCTCATTCTTCCAATGTATTCGACCTCATTCTCACTGCAACCCCTGAGCTTGTGTCTCCCTTAACGTATTTACCAGGTTTAAATGACCATTGTGTTATTCAGTTTGACCTGCAGGCATCTGCTTCCTCGTGTAAAGCATTTAATATTATTCGCGACTACAAAAATGCCGATTTTGTTTCAATTAATAATGAATTAGACACGTTTTAACCAATTACATCTCACGTTTTCATACGCGAACGGTTGAAGAAAATTGGTCTCTCTTTAAACAAGAAGTGAATGACCTAACTAACCAGTACATCCCTCTGAAGCGCATCCGCTCTAATTCACAGACACCTTGGTGTAACGCACGCCTTAAGCGTCTGAGAAATAAAAAGAAACGGTTATTTCGGCGAGCAAAATTAACAAAATGTGCTGAGCGCTGGAACGCTTACGAAGCTGCTGATACAAAGTATAAACAAGCTGTCGCAGAATCAAAGCAGGAGTTTTATCAGTGTACACTTTTTTCTCTTTTAAAAGAAAACCCCCGAAAGTTTTGGAGTGTGGTCAGCGGTACTAGATCCAGTGCGGTTGAGCTTTGTGACGCGAATAATGTTCCTGTAGAGCCAAACGATTGTTGCAATGTCCTGAACGATGTGTTTGCTTCTTATGTTTCCCACACGACTCCTACCTGTTATCCAATTGTTTTCAGCGCTAATTTTAGTCCTATGTTTCCTGTTAGTATTGATTCATTTGGTGTCGACTGTTTAATCCAGAAGCTTAAAATTTCCGAGTGTGCTGGGATTGACGGAATTAATTCAAAGTTCCTGAAGAGCACCGCCACCTATTCATCTTTGATTCTTTCCGAAATTTTTTCACAGTCTTTGCAGTGTTGCACGTTGCCCAACGATTAAAGAGGGAAGGTGGTTCCCTTGCATAAATCAGGTACTGCTCAGTCCCCATTTAACTACAGGCCAATATCATTGACTAGTGTGCCGTGTAAATTACTTGAACATATAATTTACTTTCACCTTGTTACCTTTCTCGAGTCCAACTCTTTTTTTACTAATTGTCAACACGGGTTCCGAAGATTGTTTTCTTGTGAAACACAGCTCGTATCGTTTACTAATGACCTGTCAGTTGCTATTGATGCTGGGCTAATAGTTGACTGAATTTTCTTAGATTTTCCTAATGCTTTCGACTCTGTCTCACACGATCTACTTCTTTTGAAACTGAGTAAACTTAATATTGATTTTAACATCTTGGGCTGGATTAAATGTTTTTTATCTAACCGCTCACAATATGTTTCTGTAAATGGGCAATAATTCTTCTACTACTCCTGTAACGTCCAGGGTACCACAGGGATCCGTCCTGGGGCCTCTCTTGTTTCTAGTCTACATTAACGACCTCCCATCGCAAATTGTGTCTCCTATTAAATTGTTCGCGGATGATTGTGTACTGTATCGTGTAATTACTAATGCCCAAGAGTGTGCAATACTATAGTCAGACCTCGACGTAGTTTCTTCCTGGTGCGCTGAATCCCTAATGAAGCTTAACGTTACTAAATGTAAAAGCATGCGTGTTTCCCGACTCTCTAAAAACATTGACCCTGCCATATACATCCTTAATAATATACCATTAGATGCTGTTGCTTCATACAAGTATCTTGGTATTCCCATAACTCATAACCTTTCCTGGAACATGCACGTCGACTATGTCTTTAATAATGCTAATCGCATGTTTGGGTTTTTGCGCCGCCACTTCCGTTCCGCTAATCTTCCGGTCAAACTGCAATTATATAAAACCTTAGTCAGGCCAAAACTCGAATACGCCTGTTCCGTTTGGGATCCGGGACATGTAACATTATTACACATTCTCGAATCAGTCCAGAACCGAGCAGCCCGATTTATCCTTTCTAATTATTCTCGTACTGCTAGTGTTTGATCAATGAAGACAACTTTGGACTTACCTGACCTCTCTTTACGCCGTAAATACTTTCGTCTTTGTCTTTTCCATAAAATCTATTGTACTAACCCAATTCTAAAGGATCAACTACTTTTTCATGCGTCATATGTGTCACCTCGCAACGATCACCAGTGTAAGGTTGGCACGCCGACATGTCATACGAACATCTATTTTGACTCTTTTATTCCAAGAACATCTAACGATTGGAACCACCTCCCTGCCTCCATCGTGTCCATCCAGGACGCCACATACTTCAAGAAGTTTGCCAACGATTTCATCTCTACCACCAACTCCTCTCTGTAGAGCCTCCGGGCCTTGAGAGTATGAAAATAAATAAATAAATAAATAGCCATTATCACCTAGAGTTTAATGTCAGGAGACTTGGCTTAAGTAGAAACTCCCCCCAATGAGCAGCGCGGCTTGCGGTTTCGCTGCTCGCCATGGCTCCAAAATGGGAAGGGCTCTACAAGGTAAAGACGCACGTGTAGCATCTTACCTACGGAGTCGCTCAGCTCAATATAAACGAGCAGCCTGGACACGTTCACGTCGCCGATTTCAAGGTGTATTTCTTTCGAGAACAGAAGATGGGAAGCGGCCAGCAGTAAAGACAAATTGCGCGCGGCCAATAGCGCGGACCAGGGGCGGTAGTCAGCCGATTCGTGAGAATGTTGAGAGCACCTCAGTCCTTCGCAAAAAAGAGTGATGCAGAGTGCAATTTTTCTGCACGCCTTTAACATTGTTCTGTCAAAGAGAATACTCCCCTGGAATGACCGCAGTGGAGGAGCCCGACGTGGCGCAGCTCACGAACGGTCACACTGGGGGAGCCCACCAGGGCAGGGCGTGAACGGCACGGCCTTCCTGGTCAGCCAGGACGGCCATCCTAGGTTCCGGTAGTCCGTTTCCCAGGTCACCCCAGAGGACGCACGGTAGTAGAGCCGGTCGGTATCAACAGGGCAAACTACCGAGCCCGTGGAGAGCAGGCTCGTCTGTTCCGCGGAACGTGTCAACCTCGATCGCGGCGGGGGAACGAGCATGGAGCAGGCCGCCCTGCCACGCGGTGGCGACAAGGATGGTGTCTGAGAGACTAGGAGCAGTTCCCTTCGTCTCACGACGGCGGTGAAAATATCAGCCAAGACCAGAGGCAGGGAAGTCCGGAGACACCATTTTACTGCCCTTCCGAGGACATACGCTACTCCGTCTAACATTGTCACTTTGGCCATGAGAACAGGTGCTGGCTCTGCGGCGTCCCCCTCGTACACCCGAAGACAGACGAGGCGGGAGGACGTATGCACCAGGAACGGCTGAAGGCATTGCCTCTCCCTGCCAACTTGGAGGTCACAGTTCATCTGCTTTGACGAGACAGGCCGGACTTGCTCGCACCAAAGGGCCCGGGCACCATTCAGCATCCGGGGGGCCACGCCGCCGCCACCCACACCGTGCATGGCACCGCAACCGTTAAGGCACAGCCCCCGTCGACGTCCGCCTATCCCGACTTTGCCGTCTGCGTCTGCTCCACGCGCGTTGCTGCTCCAGGGGTCGTCGAGTACGCGCCCGTGTCCAAACCGGGCGATTTTCTTTCTGAAGCATCCTTAAGCCCCCCGCCGTCCCGCCTTCGAAGGGAAGGGGGGGAGGGGGGAGGATCGCGGCCCCGAGGGGGCCGGACATTGGGCCGCGGTGGCCAAAACAGCAAGAGTCGAGGATGGCACGGGGCAAAACTGGGGCGGCGAGCTCAAGGGTGGTCGGCTACGGGGCAGTGAAAGAACAAGGCGCTGCCTCCAGATCGTCCAATTGTGAGACAGTAAATCATTCGCACCTTACGCATCTCCTTCGTGGCTATGGCGGTGGGGCTAGATCGAGCGGCGGCTAAAGATGAAACCCCACATTATATGGGACGGTTTTCCCTCCTTGGGTGACCTGTTCGCCCCGGGGTCACTTTAGGTCACCAGATCGACCCCCAGCTTAGCACGGATACCCCATCAACATAAGACGGCAAGGAAAGAACGCCCGGCCTTAACCTGTCCGTCCAGCTCTGGTAATACCGGGCGACCAGGTCACCTAAGAAGGAAAGAACCCGCCCAGA